>JADRCD010171088.1:0-10397 GCA_019843815.1 Montemys delectorum
ATGGAATATCTTAGTTTCTCCATCTATGGTAATTGAGAGTTTTGCTGGGTATAGTAGCCTGGGCTGGCATTTGTGTTCTTGTAGGGTCTGTATGACATCTGCCCAGGATCTTCTAGCTTTCATAGTCTCTGGTGAGAAGTCTGGTATAATTCTGATAGGCCTGCCTTTATATTTTACTTGACCTTTTTCCCTTACTGCTTTTAAAATTCTTTCTTTGTTTAGTGCATTTGATGTTTTTATTATTATGTGATGGGAGGAATTTCTTTTCTGGTTCAGCTTTTTTTGGAGTTCTGTAGGCTTCTTGTATGTTCATGAGCATCTTTTTCTTTGGGTTAGGGAAGTTTTCTTCTATAATTTTTTTGAAGATATTTACTGGCCCATGACCTTGGGAATCTTCACTCTCTTCTATACCTATTATCCTTATGTTTGGCCTTCTCATTGCATCCTGGATTTCCTGGGTGTGTTGGGTTAGGAGCTTTTTGCTTTTTACATTTTCTTTGACTGTTATGTCAATGTTTTCTATGGTGTCTTCTGCCCCTGAGATTCTCTCTTCTATCTCTTGTATTCTGTTGGTGATGCTTGCATCTATGACTCCTGATTTCTTTCCTAGGTTTTCTATCTCCAGGGTTGTCTCTCTTTCTGATTTATTTATTGTTTCTATTTCCATTTTTAGATTCTGGATGGTTTTGCTCATTTCCTTCACCTGTTTAATTGTGTTTTCCTGTAGTTCTTTAAGGGATTTTTGTGTTTCCTCTTGAAGGGCTTCTAGCTGTTTACCTGTGTTCGCCTGTATTTCTTTGAGGGTGCTATTTACATCTTTCTTAAAGTCCTGTATCATCATCATGAGAAATGATTTTAGATTTGAATCTTGCTTTTCCGGTGTGATGGCCTGTCCAGGACTTGCTATGGTGGGAGTATTGGGTTCTGATGATGCCAAGTAACCTTGGTTTGTGTTGCTTATATTCTTAGGCTTGCCCTGCATCATCTGGTTATCTCTAGTGTTACCTGCCCTTGCTAAATCTGACTGGAGCCTGTCCTTCTTGTGATCCTGGTTGTGTGAGTACTCCTCAGAGTCAAGCTTTCTCTGTGATCCTGTGATTCTGGGATCCTGTGACCCTGGGCTTGTTAGAGCACCGGGAGTGGAGTTTCCTCTGGGTGTTGTGGAGCTTGTGTCCAAGGTCTGCTCAGGACACCAGCCCAGACAGACCAGAAGGAACCTGAGCCACTGAGCTGGCTGAGTTCCTGTGTGCCTGGGTTCTGCTGGTCCCAGTTACTCCAGGTATTGGGACAGATGTTGTGTCCTCCTCATCTCTGATCCTGGGCATGTTAGAGCACCTGGGAGTGGAGCTTCCTCTGGGTGTTGTGGGACTGGCTGCAGAGCTTGAGCCCAAGGTCACTGTTGCTCTTAATAGTGTCTCAAATGTTCAATTCAATTTACCAGCAAAGAATTGGGAGCCAGATGCTGGAATGAAAGCCTCAGAGAAGCAGAGAAAGCACCCAGCTGATGTTTCTCCTCAGTCAACATCCCAAAAGGAAAAAGCCCTCCTTCTCCATACTAGCTCAAAACCCTTCAAGCTGAATGTGCCCCACTTGATGTCTTTCATGCCTGCATTCACATTTTCACATGATAGCCTCTTTCAGAAGGTGATGTTCACACTTTTTACATCTGTGATTTGAGGACAATGATACTCAATTTAGGTCTAAGAATAAGATATAATATAAACAAATTTCTAGTACATTATTTGACCTACATGAGGCTTTTAAATGTGGGGGGGTGGGTAAGGGAGCACCTCTCAGTAGCAAAGGGAAGGGGATATGGGATGAAGAACTCTGGGAGGGCGACCAGGAAAGAGGGCAATATTTGGCGTGTAAATAAAATAATTTAATTAAAAAATACAGTCATTAAATCATAATGGAATAAACCCAAACATCAAAAGCCAGAAAACATCCAAACACATAGAATTAAACAAACCATGTTTGAACTAGTGGATTATTAGATAAAGTGGGGGGTAAAATTTAAAAAATCACATATTTATATTAGTTATGACCTCTAATGTTGTCACAAACATTGACTTTATGAGTAGGGATTGCTTGAAGGACAGGGGTCTGGGTTAGCCAGCTATGTTTGCAATAACAGATACCCAAGATAACAATGAAAGAAAGGCTTTTTCAGACACATGGTCACCTGGTTCTCTTGCTTGGGGCCAATAGCACCCATTAGACATTACAGTATGAGCATGTGCTGGAGGAGACTGTTCATCTTGTAGTAGCCAAGAAGCAGAGAAAGAAGGCAAAAGGACTAGAAGACTTTCACTATCTCCACAAGCATATGATGTGGATCACTTTGATAATGATCATTTCTTTGGGAAGAATCTTCTTTGATGAGAGTGTGTATATGTGTGAATGTACGTGTGTTACAGGAGATTCAACCCAGGGTTCCCAACTTCCCTTATATCTCCTCAACATGCCCCCTCCACATTTTATGTCTTTTGTTCTTTTTGAGAATATACTTAAGTCCAGTAACATTTCCCATTCATGGATATGGGGCCATCCATAGGAGCTTGGAAACCTACCAATGGCCATATTCTCAAAAATCACTTTACCCCAGCTCTAATGTTGGAATTTCAAAAGAAAGAATCAAAGCAATTGAAAGGCAGTTGCCAAAGCAATGGCTGGCCCTCAGAAAGCATCAGGGATGAAACTGGCAGGGCTTCAAGGTGAGAAGGATGACCGTTGAGTCAGTCACCCACTCTCCTGTGACTAACCTCAATAAACTCACTGGTTCAACAACCTAGGGTGGATGGAATTTTTTCTTGCCATCTGTGACCCATCCTGGCATCAGAAGACATTTATTCATGTCTCTCCAGAAAAACTCATGCAATACTTGGCTTCCACAAAGAATTGATTAGGCTTTAACTACCTAAGTGTTCATGCAGACCTGAAAAAAATTCCCAAAATGTAATGAAAAATGAAGACATGACTGCTCCTAGCTATGGTTAAGGAGAAAGTAGATATGAGAGCTCAGCCAAAGGAAGGGTCCAGAATGAACCAGGCCATGAGAAGAGAAGATGGGAGGAGTGACAAAGAAAAAGAAAGAAGAGAGCAGGAAGCTCATAAGAACCAAAAGAATGACTGGGTTATATAGGTATTAGAGAAGCTGGGGGAAGGGAAGGCATGTTCAGGGTCTGGAGAGGTTTGAGTAGGGGCAGGGGTATGTCAGACATGATGACTCTGAAACAGGTACTTGTGAGTAGGAATGGAGGGATGCTGGAGGCTAACATAGACCTTACTCTGCTAATAGGCACCCCAGTCATAAGTTAATAGCCATATGTTCAGAAATGAGGAGAATGGCCCCTTTTAGCAAGTAAGAACTATATTCTTAAGTACCGAGGGAATGCTGGTTTTTTTCTAAATGGGAAAAGGAATTTTTTGAGATTTAACAAAACTTAAATTATATCTAATACACTAAGTTTACTTAGCAACTTCTTTTTAAAAGGTCCTGGAGAGTCAAGGTTAATTAGTACTGGTCTATTACATACTGGATTAATGAGCATTTTCAGGAAGCTATTATATGGGAATGTAATCTCTCAGTTAGTTACATTTCATTCTGGGCATCAGTTGAATGCAACCCAAATTCACATGTCCAAACAGTTATGTTTACCATCATCCTATCTTTCTCCAAGATCTATCTTATATACAAGAAAAACCAGCACCCTACCTGCTTTAAGCACTTTAAAAATTCATTCCTGGGCTAGCAATATGTCCTAGCTCTAGCCTATCCTGCACAAAGTCTCAGGTACAAGTCCCAGTACCAGAAAAGAAATACCTCACTATTTAAAGCTCTCTAGCAGCCATCACCCAACCCTTGTAATGATGTCACGCAGAACTCACCAGGTCCTGCCAACCTTGTACTCCACTTACATTTGAAGCCACAGCGTTCAATGGCTATCCTCACTAATGTAAAAACTGAACAGTCTGAAGGTCTGACCTTCTGAGTCTAAGCGCCCCAGTCCGTCCACGGCTCCATTCTTTACGTGGAGCACTTGTGTGCTTTTCAGGTAGATTTTAGGACACTCCATTTTCTTGGCCCAGAATAAGTGTTGTCAGATGCCCTTACTCTGTGCTAATGTATGTTATGGAATAGTCGTCCATCAATTTAATGTCCATATATTCCCTGCCTGTCACCTGATTCTCTGATTCTCCAGCCCCACAGAACCACAGGTAGACTCCTCTGCCTTGCCATCTTCCTTTGTAAATTGTTGCTGTAATGATTCAAGTGACTGAATCAAAGGAACGACACAAAGTCACACCATGCAACAGATCTCACTGGAGAGGCTTACTGGAGGAGGGGGAATGCTGCATAGACTACCTCTGAGAGAGGGTGGAAAGAAGAGGAACTGGCTTTTTATAAGGGGATATATGCATACCATCTTGGTGCTGATGATGAAGTGTCCTGCTGGGACTACATTATGGAAGGTGGGCTTATGAATGGCTTTTTCCAACAGCTGCTTCCCAGCTGGAAGTCAAGCTAGCTTCATGATCAAGAGTAAAGACAACAGGGGGTGTAGATTAGCTTTGTTCCATTGCATAGTCTGGGTCTTATTTCATCAGGTATGAAACAAGGCTAATAACAAGATCTGCTTCTTAGGGTTTAGATGGTTAAGAGATGAACACTGCTGGTACAGAAGAACTTCTGTCAACGATTGAGGTCACTTTTTTTTTTTTTCTGGAATCTAACTTCTTTGCACCTTATCCACTTTTGTAGGTACGTATGAAGTGTCAGCATTTTCTGGCATGGCCGGCCAATGAGAAAATTCCTTCTCCTCAGTTGATAAATGGAGATTGTTTGCAGCACACTGGATGCTGCTTCTTGAACACTTAGCCCTTCCTGCTTCCATTTTACCACATGTTCTAAGGAAGCCATTTTGTCTTCATCTTTCTGTATCCCCTGACTTTCTGAAAACTGGGGCTCATGAAGGCAGGGCAGTTTGTCCTAATCTGAATGATCTAGAACCAGAGTATGTTACATGGCTTCTCTGAGAAGACAAATTTTACACCCCATGAAAGGTCCTTTCCCTAAGAGTACCTCACCCGAGTGGAGGCTTGACTTCTCTCTTTGCAGCAGCATATGCTCTGATACTGAAAGTCTTGACAATTAGAAGAAAATTTAAATCACAGCCTGCATTCTATCTGAGCATACAGGAATAAGGTTGGATATCAAAAGCAATAGGAACATACAAATGAAAAAGCAAAAGCAATATAAAAAATAGAAAGTAAACAAATCCACAAAAACTATCACACCATGAAATTTGAATCAAGAGAAAAATCAAGGAAGAAAATAAAAATAAAAAACAAATCCTAGTTTAGATGAAAATGAAAACACAACATATAAAAAAATCTATAGGACACAAGGAAGGCAATCTTTTTTTAAAAGATGTATTCATAGATTTGTTTAAGTATGTGTATGTCTACATACCAGAAAAGGGTAGCAGAGCCCATAAGACTATAGTTATAGACAGTTGTGAACCACCATGTGGGTGCTGGGAATTTAATCCAGGACCTCTGGAAGAACACCTAGTGCTCTCTACTGCTGAGCCATCTCTGCAGCTCCCACAGAAAGACAATTTTAAAAGAGAAGTTTATAGTGCTAAGTGCCTGCATAAAATATCTTGAGAGAGCTCATATTAGTAACTTAATGTTGCATGTGAAGGTTTTAGAAAACAAGAACAAACAACACCCACAAACAATAGACTGGAAGAAATAATCAAAATCAGGGCTAAAATTAGTGAAACAGAAATGAAAAAGAATCAATGAAATGAAAAGTTGGTTCTCTTAAAAAAAATACCAAGATTGACAAATCATTAGGCAAATTAACAAAGAGACCCAAAGTGCAAGATGAAAGGTAAAGTACTGTGACAATTTAGAGAATCATTAGGAAGTACTTTTTAAAAATCTATATTCCACCAAACTGGAAAATCTGAAAGAAATGGATGAATTTCTAGATATACATGACCTACCAAATTTAAATCAAAATGAAGTAAATAATTTAAATAGGCTCAAAATAACCGAGGAATAGAAGTAGTAATTAAAAATCCCCTAACTAAATAAAGCCCAAGGCTAGATGGATGCAGAGTAGAATTCTATTGAACCTTCAGAGAAGAAAATAACAACACTCTATAAAATATTCCCAAAAATATAAAAGAAAGGAACTCCTTCAAGTTCTTTTTCTGGCTGTGCTCCCAGACCCTCCTGCTCCCTCTTGTTCCACCCAGCTTAGCTCTTGGATAGGTTGCAACCAACCCTAATCCGGCTTCCTTTCCATTCGCCTTGCTCCAGGAGAGGTCTCGCCACTAGTCCACTCCTGAGAACCCTGAATCCTTGAATAAAAGACACACACCTTTTAATTAGCCTGCTAAGCACAATTGCTGGATGCAGATACCTCCTGCTTAAAAAAGGCGTGCTCTTACCAATTTATGATCTCCATTTCTCCTCCTGCCCTAATTTTTTTTTAAATCTAATATTCTTTTTTTTCTGACTGATTTTCTTTTGTTTTTATTAGATATTTTCTTTATTTACATTTGAAATGATATCTCCTTTCCCAGTTTTCCCTCGGGGGGGTGGGGAAACATGTTCCTTTCCCCACTCCCCTTGCTCATCAACCCACCCTCTCCCACTTCCTGTCCCTCGCATTCCCCTACACTGGGGCATAGAACCTTCACAGAACCAAGCACCTCTCCTCCCATTGATGATCGACTAGGCCATCCTCTGCTATACATATGCTGCTGGAGCCATGAGTCCCACCATGTGTACTCTTTGGTTGGTGGTTTAGTTCCTGGGAGCTCTGAAAATATTAGTTAGTTCATATTGTTGTTTGTCCTAAGGGGCTGCAAACCCTTCAGCTCCTTGGGTCTTTTCTCTAGCTCCTTCACTGGGGACCCTGTGCTCAGTCCAATGGCTGGCTGTGAGCCTCTACTTCTGTATTAGTCAGGCACTGTCAGAGCCTCTCAGGAGACAGTTATATCAGGCTCTTATAAGCCAGCACTTGCTGGCATCCACAAAACAGCAACCAACAGATTGGGAAAAGATCTTTACCAATCCTATATCCGATACAGGGCTAATATCCAATATATACAAAGAACTCAAGAAGTTAGACTCCAGAGAATCAAATAACCCTATTAAAAATGAGGTATAGAGCTAAACAAAGAGTTCTCAACTGAGAAATGTCAAAAGGATGAGAAGCACCTAAGGAAATGTTCAACATCCTTAGTCATCAGGGAAATGCAAACCAAAACAACCCTGAGATTCCACCTCACACTGGTCAGAATGGCTAGGATCAAAAACTCAGGTGACAGCAGATGCTGGAGAGGTTGTGGAGAAAAAGGAACACTCCTTCATTGCTGGTGGGATTACAAGCTGGTACAACCACTCTGGAAATCAGTTTGGTGGTTCCTCTGGAAATTGGATGTAGTACTACCAGAGAACCCAGCTATATCACTCTTGGACATATACCCAGAAGATGCTCCAACATGTAATAAGGACACATGCTCTACTATGTTCACAGCAGCCTTATTTATAATAGCCAGAAGCTGGAAAGAACCCAGATGTCCCTCAACAGAGGAATGGATACAGAAAATGTGGTACATCTACACAATGGAGTACTACTCCTGCCCTAATCTTAGTGGCTTGTTCTACCTAGTCCCTGCCAAACAACTTTGACCTCCCGCCCATTGTGGAGGCCGCAGATCCTAGCTTTCCCTGAGGCTTTACATGGTTCCTTTACCCATTTTCCTCTAAAGCATGGCAGAAAAGCCTCTTCTCTCCTTCCCTGTGTCTCCTTTTTCTCTTTGGGATCCTGCTACCTTTACCTTCCACCCAGCAGTTGGCTCCCAGCCTTCTTTATTGACAAATCAAGAACCAATTAGAGCTGGGCAGTGATGGTGCATGCCTTTAATCCCAGCACTTGGGAGGCAAATTACTGAGTTCGAGGCCAGCCTTGTCTACAGCGTGAGTTCCAGGACAGCCAGGGCTACACAGAGAAACCCCGTCTCAAAAAAAAAAAAGAACCAATTAGAAGAGAATAATTAGACCTTAGTATCAGAACCTCTCCTTACCATAGGCCACTCTCTGGAGAGCATAGATGAAAGTTCCAATTGGCGAAGATGACTCAGTGGTAAGTACTTACCTAGGTTGCGTGTGGGCCTGAGCAGGATGCATCACACACCACACACACAAGCAACTTCATGTTCCCCATCTGTGTGATTCTGTCTGCTGTCTTCCATGAAATCTTAGAAGGTAAGGGATAGAATTGGATCTATTTTTAAACTCACAGCTGTTAAACAAAACCTACCAAATATTCATAGCCACTTTGAACTGTTCCAAGTTTTTATCCTGTGTGTCACCACAATTGATTCATTCAGAGCATGGGGTAGGGGTGTCTTGAAGGGAGAACAACAGTGATTTCACCCCTGAGATGTACCATTCCAAATACTAGCAACTTGAAACCTCCTGAAGAGGTCTTTTTAATTCATATTTTTCTCTTAAGCATCAGAAATAGAAGGTAGGCAAGAGGAGTCACTATTTTTACTACAGAGCAGTTGGTCTAACCTAGGCTTCCACAGAGCCAACAACATGATCATCATGCTGCTTTCTCATCAAAACAGACAGGTAACAAAGCAAAAACCACTTAAGAATGAGAAAAATAGGCCAGGGCATAAAACAGATTGAGTGGGGTTAGGGGTGTAGCTTAGTGGTGAGGTTGGGCATGTGCAGGTTTCATACCCAGAACCAGGAAATCAAAAGAATGAGTGTACGGTACGTAGGTAGCTAGGTAGGTAGGTAGGTAGGTAGGTAGGTAGGTAGGTAGGTAGATCAGAGCCAGATTAGAGGGGAACATCCCTCCTCTCCTTATCTCTGAAGAGTTGCTTTTTACTAATAATAGTATTACTGGTGTTTCATCATGGTGCTAGAAATCACACCTAAGATTCTGAACACATTAGACAAGCAGTAAAGTACTGAACGGTACACCTTGCCAACTGGATCGCTTTGACATGTGTCCTGTTCACTTTCTGTTACTATCGTAATGACCAAGCACTAACACAGAGACAGGAACTGAAGCAGAGACCATGGAAGGATGGTGCTTAATGGCTTTCTTCCCAAAACTTGCTTACATAAACTCTCTGTGCAACCCAGGATGTCTTGCCTGAAAGCAGGTGTACTGCCCACAATGTGTTGGGCCTTCTCAAATCAATCATCATTCAATAAAATGCCCTATAGATTTGCCTACATAGAGCCTTTTGGAAGCATTTTGGAAGCCTTTTTTTTTAAAAAAAAAAAAAACAAAAAAAAACTTTTATTGGATTATAATGAGAAAAGTTACATGATTTCAATTTATCTGAACTTGTTATCATTTAAAAACATATTTTAAGTAAATAGAATTAAATCACATTCTTGTTTCCCTTTTGTACCCCCACTCCTCCCAGAGACCCCCCTTCAATACCTACAATATCTTTTTTGTCATGTTCCTTAAAATTTATAAAATATTATAACAATACAAATAAGTATTATAAAAGTTGTTTGATATAAAACAACAATCAATTTCACAGTCTTATGTAGATGCTCGTCTACAGCAATAGTGAAAATACATTTTTCTCAATATAAATTTTAAATAACTCCAAACATATTAACTGTATACTACAAAATAATACATCACTACTGGTATTTTCCTAAATGAATATAAATATATAAAGTCTTTTCGTTGGTTTTGTATTTAGTAGAGTTTAAAATCTTGGCTCCTACTGTGGTACAAGCCCAAAATAAGAACAATTTTTAGACATTGGATTTCATTGTAATAAGGCTATACTTCAATGACCCTCACATCACCAAAGGATTTAACTCCATCGTAGCTAAGCTGAGAGTTGATAGTTCTGCTGCACCAAGAAATGAATTGTAGGCTCTTTTTTTGGATACAGACTTCCTGCTATGGTCAAAGCTATTTGATTTGAGTGAGTGACTTTATTCTCAGCCCACAGAGAACAGGTTACATTCATTTAAGAAATGGTGTATGTATTAAGATGGTCTATCCATAAAGTCATTCACCAACTGATTGAATGAACAATGGTTCTGCTTGGAGGGTGGCACGGACATTGGGTGAGGGTAAAAATTTGGTTCATTAGCTTTGATAATTTGGAAAAGCATTCATTTCAAAGAAAGAGTAACTTATAAAGTCCTCTTCTTCAAACTTGATACAAGAATTACAAACATCAGGCAAATCATTCAGTCTCGCTCTTTGTTGTTCTCTTACAAGCCCCTTCCCAATTTAATTGTCTATGTTTCTTTTGGGTATATAAATACTTTTGAAATATATAACCTGTTCTGAAAACCATAGTATAGTGTAAAGA
>JADRCD010171091.1:0-21129 GCA_019843815.1 Montemys delectorum
TTCCCCTCAAATTTTTTTCTCCCTAAGTTAGTTATTGTCAGTGTATCTTTCTCCTACACAGGGATACTTCCACAGATCTAGCCTAGTAGGTAAAGTGAGGCAGTCATTGGGATTTAGGTCATTTTGTTCCTAATGTGAGTATTTGCACAGGTTGACCTGGTTCAGAACGACCCCCACCTCCCATCCCCTCCAGCACTACTTGTCCCCTCCATCCCTACCTATTCCTTTTCTTCCTCCTCTGCTTCTTCCTCCTCCTTTTTTTCTGAGTCAGTCTCTCTCTGTGTGTGTCTCCATGTTTATCTTTCTATCTCTCTCTCTCTCTTGCCCAAACTGGTCTGAAAGCCCATCCTCAAGGAATCCTTCCTTCTCACCAGTGTGCTCCTGAGTTACCAAATCAGAAATTCTGAGGAGGAATTCTAAAAGGTGATGGTGATGTCATGTGGGGAGCAGATTTTGTATTTTCACTTTCAGTGATCCCTGTGGAGATCTTAGGCAAGGCTTGTTAGACAGGTTTCAGCATGTCTGAGGGGCACTAGGTGGCCCCTCCCTCATAATGAGTCGCTTGTAAGGCCTGGAATTGAAACCACAAGACTCTGATTACTCTTCAAAAGAATGGGCTCTGAGCCTTGTCTTTGCCCTTGAGTGGAGACATGACATCTGCCCAAAGTTCATACAAATAATATACAGCTGGAGGCGATCTGATAAAGAACAAAGACATACCATCACTGGTTCCCTGACCAATCCAAGTGGGCCTGTCAATCACCTGGGCAGGAAAGCATCTCTAGGAAGGCCATTTGTTCAATACATTTCACCAAATAAGATAAAACCTACCTACTCATGAAGGTTGGCACAATGGTCCCTCTGACTAATGTCCACTCTCACCCTTCAAGTGTCCCCTACACAGTGATCTCTCTGTCCATGGTTTACTCCTGCCCCTTGAGTGTGTTTTCTCTGACATTAGGTCCTTTGACTATTGTCTACTCTCATCTCTCAAGGCTATGCCCTACACAGTGGTTGCCCTGTTCACCCCTGCCCCTAGAGTATGTTCCTCTGCATTTTTCCTTGTCACCCTGGAGAGCTGCCTGTTATTCTATGATAAAGTCTGTCTTTCTTTCTATACTATGTTCTGTGTATCCCTCTGAGGTCATTTGAGGGAACTGAAAGGACCTGGTGAGATTCTGGTAATGCTCCGAGTCTTAGCCCTGGTGACTTCTGGGGTCTGAGTGATCTGGAACATTCTTTGTAGGAAGATATAACTTGGGCATTGTAGGATGTTAGGCTGCCTGCTTGGCCTTGCTACCAGGTGCCAGTTGTGATAGTAACAGACATTGTTAAACATCCTGGGGGATAGGGACAGCAAAGTCATCTCCAGGCCTATACATCACCTATCTCAAATGAGATAGGCCATATCTCTGCCAGTGAATGTCAGCTGTCCTGGGAAGATTAGGATTTTCAGGAGTCTGGGTTGGCTCTTGGGCCTCCCGGTTCTTTGTGAATATGACGTCTGGGCCAGCTCCCGCCTCTGCACCTAAGGCTATTCCCTGTGGGGCTTTCTGGAGGTCCTGGGAATAGATGTAGGTATCTTGTAGATAGAGCAGGGATAGAGTGGTCGGAGTAAAGCACCCTCTGTGCCCTGAGATGGCCTAACATCATTGCTAAAGGGACAGCAGCCCTGCTTTTCTCACTGGCTCTCTGTAACCCTCCTATCCTTGCTTCTTCCCTGCAACAACCCCAGCTCCTGTTTTTCAAGCTTACTCCCTCTTGACACCCCTGCCTGTTCACTCTGTTTTCTGGCTCCAGAAGCTCCTTGTTGGTGGTTTTAGGTCTGACAGCCCTTGGCTAGATACTGTGCCTTACTGAACCACTAGACCTTGAGCACCTTGGGGAGAGTGGCCAGAAGGCAGTAGACAAGACCCAGGGTTGATCTCGGACCCTCTTGCTCATACCTCTCCCCCTAAGGCAGTACTGGGACTTTGACACTTGGAATGTGGGTAGGGGGCATTAGCACACTAGAAGCAGGGGTCTAGGGGAGTCACCTGATTAATGTGAAGCAGGTACCTAGAAGTATGAACTCCTCACTTAGTCCCCCAAGATCAACAAATACAGGACAGAAGTTGCCTTTCCTTTGGTTTCGTGTCTTCCTTCTCTTGGATCACCTGCCCACTTGCTCACAGACATGTTGATTTTCAAAGGATGCCCTTCTAATTTGGCTCATCCTCTTTCAAATCTGAAGACAGCGAGATAAGCCATTGTCCTAAACCAGCAGGCATCTTGGTTTCTAAGAACAGCAGAATCTAGCAGAAAAGACGTCCTACTCCACCAACCTCAGAAAGGCCGTTATCAATCATGTCAAGGCCGCACCTTGAAGCAGAAGTGACGATCGCCTGAGAACCAGGCTTGTCCCCTGAAACAAAGACAACAAGAAGGACTTCTTAGGACCCTCTTGGGAGACTGTCACTGAGAAGATGTGAGGGACTACACCTTGAGCAGGCCTGCTTACTTACACATACCTCATATCATGCCTGCCCCAACCTACCCCTACTTAAGTAATACTCCTGAGAGCACCGTGGGAGTGGAGTTGGGATCACTGGAGCCCTCTACCTGTTCTTCCCAGTATGGCCACATCTGATAAGCCTCCTCTGTCTGCCTTTCAGCATTAGTTAGTTCTTGCTGTTCATTGATACATTGGTGACAGGTGGGTGAGCCTAGTTTTGGGTGCTTCTGGAGCACAGGTTTTTATTTTTCTTTCTAAAATCTCCAATAATACATGTACTTATCCTCATTTCTGTTGTACTAAAGTCCTGGAAATGAGCTGAGAGCAAGCGTTTTTCTCGTGGCTGCTTATCTTAGTCATACATGTGTTTCCCACACACGTCCTGAGGCCTACATTTTGCCCCCTTTATATAAATATCTGTGTGGTGTCTTTGAAGAGGGTTTCCTTTTGCTCAGCTTAGCAGGTTATTAGAATCAAATCTTCAAGGCTCACACTACCCTGCAGGCCTATCCTGCTTCCATTCGAGTCTTTACCTTGCAGGCTACTTTGATTCTATTAGTCATCCCGCTGCTGGCCTCTACCAGTGAATTTAGTGTAGAGAGCAGGTATCCGTCATTGGCCTGCTGATAGGATTTCATTGATGCCTTTGAAGGGCGATCCTAGTTTTTCTTTTGGAGATTTCACACCTGAAAGGAAAAAAAAGCAGTTGTCAGTGGGCATTCTCAGGCATGACACAGGCTGGGATGTTCCCAGTCCTCCATCCTTATAGTAATAATCCAGGCAGATGGTGCATTCTGCTTTCTCAACAGCAGAGCAAGAAATCCTTTAGAGTCCACATCTGAAGCCTAGAGCTTGTCAGCCCTATGGAACCAGATATTTATGAAGACGGTCAAGTAGGTGTCTACAAGAAGTTGGCCACAGTGACTTATTAGAGTGGCTGGCTGAGGTTACACAGCTGAGCTATCCCAATACCCTGTAAAGAGAGTGAGAGACAAGGAAAAGGTCTCTTTCTTCCAAGATCTGTCTTTATTCTTTCATCTCAGGAAGATTGTGATTGTGAGTTGGGACAGTTCCAAGATCACTGGCTTTGGATATGGATTTGGCCTCTTGGTTTGTCTGAATGTAAATGAGAACCTCAGTGAAGGTAGATGAATCAACCAATAGGGTTGGGACCAGTTACTCCTGTACCAGGGTGATACCAAGGTGAAGAAGAGACTTTCTACATCCCCAACTTGTCCCAACTCAGGATGGGGACAAATAGACTTTTCCAGAGGCCAATTCTGGCTAGTAGATATTTTCTTCCTGGGAAAATAATTACTGGTGGCAAGGCTGCCTGCAGGATCAGTAAGACCCGTGTTGTCCCACAGTGCTCACTGGATCCTGAGAGGAAATGTGGGATGAGTGGAGTATGGAGGGTGAGCCTAACACAGAAACAACTAGAGAATGAGACCAACAAAATATGCAGAGATGGGGGCTTGTGAAATCCCATGAGCTTGAGTGGGAATGAGTTTGTGTTGAGTTAAGGGTCCACAAAGCATTGTTTAGAAAAAGAGCTCTCTTGGCTTTGAGAGTGTGGCTTGTAGACAATGTTAGAACCTCCAGATGCTACTGTGCTCTTGAATTCCCTGATGATGAAAGAACAGGAAACTGTCTCTACTAGCTCATGTTTCTACCATGTGTAAGGAAGCTGTAAGCAGAAGCCATAGAGGGAAGAAAGCACTTGGCTTATTGGGCAGATCATTTCCTTGTGTCATAAGCTGGCTGCCACCAGCCTGTTCTGTGTCTGTGTATTAGGTTGAGAACCACTGATCACACCTAGAGTCTTAGTTTCCACTCTGGTCAAAGCATGCTCTTGGTTGGACTGGGTTCTTATCAGGAGTCATCTAGGATAGCTTAGGCTAGCAGGTAGCCTTCTTGGAAGTGATCCACCATTTTGGCATTGTCTGTGATGAGTGAACATGATGGCAAGGCTCAAAGACACTTCATTTCAGGATTGCTTCTTGCAGCTGATATGCCTTTCCTGTCATTATTAAATTAATATAACAATCCCTGGGCATTATCCTACCCTATTGATCAGATTTCCTACAGATTAACATACAGATGAATTTTCATGATTTAATGCTGTTTAGATGAATTAGTGATTCTATAGAGTTTCTGATTTGATTCAAATAATTTTAGAAAGTTTTAAGAGATTTTTCTAAAAGGATGTAATAAAGTTGGATTCAAGAATATAATGTACCCACTCCTCATATAGTAAGTAAAAGCTTCATAATAAAAAATAAAACAAGCTTTAATAATCACACTAAAAAGAGAAATAGGCTTGGGACAAATTTGTGTTCAAGGGAAAACATTTAGATCCAAGGATAAAGCCATAGGTGTGCACTAAGCAAGAACTGTTGCTTTCGACTTATAATGACCGTTTAAAATGAAACACTGCATTGAACTTAATATCAACTTCCTTCTGTATCTCCCATTTTATCTCTCAGTAATTTTCTAAAGAACTTTTTGTCTAAGAAGGTATTTAAAAGGCCAGAGAAAAGAAATAAAGTTGTTGGTTGGATGGTTTGGCTTTGGGGGGCTCTGTGTCACCCACCTATCCATCCATCCATCCATCCATCCATCCATCCATCCATCCATTTATTGTAGGTATATGTATATATGTGTAAACATGCATGAATAATTGTGGAGTTGATTGAGGCAGATGGTCGGGCCCAGCCAGAGTATGGGTGTATGAATGTATATGTGTCTGTTCATATTTGCCTGTGTAAAGCAAATTTTAATTCTTTTTCTTTCATTCCTCTCTGATTCACAAATAGTTAACCAGCCTAGCCAGAGAGGCTTCTGTCTGCCTGAACAGAGATGGGAGCAATAGCAATATTTCTTTTACTTAGTTACCTACTGCTAGGCAACAGGTGTTAATTGCCCAAGCCAGTGGTTTTTATCCACAGAGTAAGCAAGAAAGTTTTAAGGATTCTTTTTAGAAGTCATCAGCAAGCATTCAATATAGTTGTAGAGCTAGAAGGCCAGAGACCATCAGTCTTTAACGCTACCTCTATGTCGAATGCTGTATTCCACTTCAAACCATTCCAGGCTTGATTGGCTCCTGGCAAGTTCTCCTCATCTCTGGGTCCTGGGTTCTGAACAATCTAAGTTCACCTGCTGTTATGCTTTTGTAAACACCTGTCTTGCTGGTGGGGAACAGTAGTGCATCAGAAAGCTGCATTGCAGGGGAAAGCACCCAGGAGACCCAAGCAGCCAGTTTTAGTAGAGATTCTGTTGGACCTGTGAGATGATTGAAACCATCTCCTAGGATCTTGGCAGTGGCCAGGAACCCTTGACATGTAAGAAGCTCATCTATGCTTGCAATCAGTTTTCACAGGCTGCCCGCAGCTAGGAGCGACCCTCCTCTGCCACACCTTCCCCACTATAAAGAGACTTTCCAAGAGCCTCTTACATACTAACCATGGCCATTACTTCAGGTACTAGGACCAACCCCCAGTGCTCTACTGAGTACTTGACTGTTAGATAGGACTGTGGCTACAAATACTTAACTGGTGGTTTGTGAAGCTCCTTGTTTCTTGGTGTTTTAAGAGCCTGAAGACTACGAGTTTGGTTAGATTGGACTTGAAATGCTAACTGTCATGGTACTATATTTAATAAACTATAGCTAAATAGCTCTCATAGCAGTTGATGAGCTAGATACTTTACAAAGGTCTGTGTACATAGTTCTCGACATTTTCCTGCTGTGTCTACATTTAACTTGGCCAGGCTTTAATCAGGCTCCTTGGAGCCTTCTCTTGGACCTGCTTTGTCTTGACTGTTCTCTTGTCTATGACTTGCCCAGTCTTAGCAAGAATCTCTCTATCCTTGTTATCTGATCAAATTCCTCATCTCTCAGCTTTGAAGTCTGAATCCTTGGCCCTTTAACAAGAATCTTGTTCAGCCCATTTAGCAAGAAGTACTGACCCTTGATGCTTGTCCTTGTAATTTTTTATGGCCAATCCCCTTATCTTACCTCTTGGTCATAAATCCCCCTTGACCTCGTTTGGTTTGAACTTGAGCTCACTTGCTCACTCTCTCCCCTGTTACAATACAGTTCAATCTATTGCCACAGTCTTATAGAGGTCATCCTTTGATTTTTTTTTATCATGTGCCTAAATCCCCTCTCCCTTTAATAACACTACTCTCCAAGTGAATAAGACAGTATTGTCCCCTCTATTCTAATGAAATGGAGTATCCTATTGTTCAGCAAATTATAATACTGAGACTGGATCCTGGAGCCTGGCTTCTGATTGGCTATCTCTCTGCAGGCTGTGTGCACTCTATCTTCCACCCATATCTCTTCTGGAAGCTTTTTGTCCTTCTTTGGATTTACTCCTGCTGACAGTAGAACCCACCACAAATGGATAGAGGTAGAGAAAGGGCTCCGAGGATTTATATTTACATCAGCTTGACTGGATTTGGAATCATCTAGGGGGCATATTGCTGGGTATGCCTATTGTAAGTGTCCCCCAGAAAAATTTAAGTGAGGAGAGAAGACTCACCCGAAATGTGGGCAGCACTGTCTTAGCAAGTTCAGATCTTGGGACTGACTTAGAAAGGAAAGGAAGGCATCCAGCTGAGCAGCTGCATCTGTCTCTTCTTTCTGACTGACTATGACACTTGTGACCAGCTGCCTCAAACTCCCACTGTCACACCTTTGTCACCTCGATGGATCACGTCCTTCAACTGGTAAGTCAAAATAGACTCTCAAGTTGCTTCTTCTTGGGTACTTGGTGTCAGCAGTGAAAAAATGAACCACTGTAGGGACCAGTCATTTGGTGGCAGGGAGGAAGGGAGAAGAGCAGAAGGGCACCTCTTGCTTCATGTCACCCAGGAGCTTTCTTGAGCAGCAGGGGAAGCTGTGGCTTTTTTTTTTCTGTTTTCTGTTTTGATAAATATGTAGGTGTCTTCACCCCAACCAGCCTGCATTAGCAGAGTAGAAAGCACACCTCCAGCAGGCCGTGTGGCTGTATGTTTAATTCCTGTATGCTTCATTTTCCCCTTGTGTTCAATGCAGGAAGCAGCCAGTATAAGGCTGATGATTCCCATTGTAAAATGATGTGAGCCTAACATTCACCACCACTTTGGATTTTGGAAATGGGGTGGTATAGACAGGGGTGGGGGAGAACCCTATCCCTGGCAGAATGGAAATCAGAGATGTACCTCCTTTTTTCTTGGTCCTTTCCTCTCTGTTTATCCATATCAGCTCACAGTAGGATTCCAGCAAATCCACCTAATACTACAGAGTGATGACTACAGTTGGCCATTCTCGGATATAAGGCCAGCAATGAAGAGCTAGACCCCAGCATGTTCTTATTATTGTTCTTCTGCTTAGCGTCATCCATGTGTCCTGTGACACAATGATGCAAGACACTTGAATTCTGTGTTCAACTGACTCTCCAACCAGTGCCAGGCCACACTTTCCATGGACATTGACAAGCAAATCAAGGTTCATTTACTTGCTTGTCACAAGCTTTCCCCCTCATTGTTGCCAGCAGTTAGGAGTCCCTGTCACTCCCTTCCAACTGTAGGCATACACTTCCCATTAGAATACAGTGTATTCCTTGAAAGAGAGGCATTATCTCTATCTTTAGATCCTTGGTGATTAGCATCTAAATGCTTAATGAACAGCTGTTGATTAATGTGTGATTAATTTCCCGGATTAAAATCCCCAACCAGGAAGGGCTGGAACACAGTTGGAATTCCAGCCATTCTGGTGACTGAAGGGTGTAGTATGGTGTGAGAGAAGGAAGCTGTTTTACTTGCTCTGCCACCCTTCCCCCCTACCTGAGACAGTAGCCTTGCACCTGATTTGTGGTGTGTGTGTGTGTGTGTGTGTGTGTGTGTGTGTGTGTGTGTGTGTTTGTGCTTATTTGAGACAGGGTCTCTTATTGACTAGGCTCACAGACTCAGCTCTATTAAATGGACCTTGAGCCCCAGGACTTGATTGTTTTCTGCCTTTTCAGTACTGGTATTTCAAACATGTACCACTGAGTGTGGGCTTTCTACATGAGTGCTGGCAATTGAACTTTGGTCCTCAAGCTTGCAAAACAAACACTTTAGTCACTATCCCTCAGCCTAGAAACCATACTCCCTTGAAAGTTGTTTTCAATACATACCTAAAGATCTATCTGAGAGCTCACGGAATATTATTCTTGGTTTGTTTGTTTATTTATTATTTGGTGTGTGTGTGTGTGTGTGTGTGTGTGTGTGTGTGTGTGTTTAGGGAGTGTCACAGTGCACATCTGGACACCAGAGGACAACTTGCTGGAGTTACTTCTTCCCTACCATGTGGATTCTGGAGATAAAACTCAGCTCATAAGATTTGGCAACAAGTGTTATTTACTTGCTAAACTATCTTGCCGGCCCAGGAATAATTTTTGTGATACTTCGAATGGATCTTCTTATCTGAATGCATGGATTTGAATGTAGACATTTGCTTCATCCTGAGTGTGGAGTAGTGACTCAGGGTTGGACGTATATGAGTCTGTCTCCTGGCTGTTCTTGTGCCCAGTTGACTCCTGGGTAGTATGTGGACCATCTTCGGGTTGGAGTGTGGATACTCTCTTCAAGGTGCCTGGTGACCACTGTCACACACTAGTGTTGTTCATCTCATCTGAACCCTAGGCTGATCTCTCAGATACTTTCTGAGCAATGACAGAAGCTATCTTAAAGAGATTTCTTAAAATCATTTTAATGAAGCATAATGCATATTCATTATAGAAAAGAAGGGGAGTACTTGGCTTAGGGATCCCTTACAAATGGCTTATCATGAATATGCATGAGTGTGTTCTCACCATGGGGCTTTCCTAATATGAGTGCATTACATAATACAAAATTTACAATTTTTATTAATGTAAACATTTTAGCCATTTTTTATATAATAATACTGTGTATGAGTATGTATACGTGGTATGATGTTCTTATGTGTGTGGGTACAAGTGCATGTGGAGGCCAGAGGTTGATGCCAGGAATCATTCTTGATTTCTCTGCAGTTTATATATTGAGGCAGGATCTTTTTCTTGAACCCAGAGCTTGCTGACTCACATTGTCTAGCTTACCCTGGGGATTCTACATATCTGCCAGCAGAGTACCAGGTTAGCTGCTGAGTCTGCCCAGAATTTACATGGGTGTTAGGGATCTGAACTTGGATCCTCATTCTTGCAGGGCAAACACTTTACTTGGTGAGCCTTCTCCCACGCCTCTTTTACTTTATAGACAATGTTTTATTAGCCTTTCCCAGCTCTGTCTTGGTCATGCTGCAGCTCATCCTTAACCAGGGAATGTAAGGGCTGTTTTGTTCTGAGTACTTTCACATCTTCTTTGTCTCCTTGAAAATCTTCTACTCCGAAGCCTTCTAATCAGCATCAGTTCCAAGCCACTTGATTTCAGAATGCTCACTTATTTTTTATATGCTAATTCCAGAGGGCTGTTGGCATCTCTGAGTGATTTCAGATTCATTTGTGAATCTTTAGAAAGTCTCTGATTCCATCCACGGGCATTATGAACATCTCCCTTTTCTCTAGCTCTCTCTACATGATCTATTTTAATATTTAGCATATCCTTCAATTGTTGGAAATTCAGGAGCTGCAATTTGCTCTTGATAACCCCCACTTTATGATAATCTCCTGTAACCATCCTGGGCAGGAGAGAGGTGGCCTGGCCCTCCTTGGCTCTGTGATGATAGAGTACCTCTGCTGAAATCAAAGAGCCTGGAAGATCTCCAGAGTCTTTTGTTTTTCCCCTCTTTCCTTAAGTCTTACTCCCCCTCCACCCCCACCCTACTCGATCTGGCCCAGCTTTCCTTGAGTCTTGTGCTTCCCTCTTGCTCTACCTAAAGTGTGTCTATTAACTGGGCATTCCTTAGTTCCCTTGCGTTTTGGTCCACAGAGTTTCACAAATATAATGAACTTTATATAAAGAAAAGATACTTATGGAGCTCCTACCTTGCATACTCGTTCCACTTCTGGGATGTTTAAGTTTTACCCTTTGTCTGACTTACCAAGGTCCACATGATCCTCTCATCTTATTGACAGGAGCCGAGAAGCAGGACCCTCCTGGTCCTTCCCTCCTGATGGGTCCTGGCCATCCTAATTGTTTATTTTGTCCTTAGAATCTTAACATACTGGGTTCCCTTCTGCCATAGTTTGACTGTAAATATCCCCACAGGCTCATTTATTTGATCCCATTTCTCCTGGCTGATGGTATCATTTTGAGACATTGTGAAACTTTCAGTAGGTGGAAACTGGCTAGATAAAATGGGTCACTACAAGGTGAGCTTTAAGGTTTTATAGCCTGCCCCCACTTCCTGTCCCCTCTCTGCTTCCTGGTTCAGCTAGATTTGAGGAGTCTCAGCTACACATTGCTGGCTACCGTGCCTTCCCTGCCATCACGAATTTATGCACATTCAAGCACTGAGACAATTGCTTCTCTGTCACATCCTGCGCCACAGTAGGGAGTTAAGTAACTAATATGTCCTTGCTGTAGGTGAACTTCTGTCACTTGCAATGCAAGAGTCCCAGGAACATGTGAACTTTACTGTAAACTCTTGGAGATTCTTCCAAAGCTAGAATATGAAATGTAGTTCAACATGAGTACTTGCTTAACATGGGGGAGAGGAGGGAGAGGAGGGGGAGGGGGAAGGGGGAGGAAAAGGAGGAGAAAGAGGAGAAAAGGGAAGAGGCAGAGGAAGTTTCCTGCATCCACCTTTATCTACTAATCCCAACAGAAGGAAAGAGAATACTTTCTGAAGCAAATATTAGGTTAGATTGGTCATAAATTAAACAGATTATTAGTGCCCAGGATTGTCTTGAAAATGTGGTTATATGGTCTGTCTTAGTTTGAGTTTCCATTGCTGTGAAGAGATACCATGGCCAAGGCAACTCTTATAAAAGAAAACATTTGATTGTGGCAATCTTACAGTTTCAGAGGTTCAGTCCATTATCATCATAGCAGGAAGCATGGTAACATGTAGGCAGACATGATGCTGGAGAAGGAGCTGAGAACTCTGCATCTTGATCCAAAGGCAACCAGAAGACACTATCTTCCAGGCAGCAAGGAGGAGGATCTCAAAGCCCACTCCCATAGTGACACACTTCCTCCAACAAGGCTACACCTATTCCAACAAGGCCACACCTCCTAATAGTGCCAATCCCTATGGGCCAAGCCTATTCAAACCACCATGTAGTCTTTCAGCATAAAGTTTTTTTCAACTTGCAAATTCTATTAGTTTTAAACTAAGGCATATAGTATACTAAGCCTTGGAAATTCCCACCATGAAGACTCAGGCGTCTTCTCAGATTGTACCTGGCTTTGTATCCCTGAAGCCTTCTCTGGAGGTCTTTCACGAACAGCAGGAAGGTGAGAAAGTAGTTGAGGAAGCAGAGGGAGTAAAGCTGTCAGCCCTGGGGAGGCTTCTAGTATTGAGAAAGATGAGGGAAATACCCAGGCTGATGGATGCTTGTGCTGTGCCATCCAAAGCATCTTCCAATATCCCAGAGTCAGGGCAACTGCTTGATTGTATGGGGCAGGAGTCTCAGTGTGCAAGTCACTTAGGACTTATATTAGAATAAAGCATGGGTGAGCACCAGCGAGCCTGGTCAAAGTGCTCTGACCATCTTTGCTTCTCAAATGTTTCCTGTCCTCTCTGATCCAACTTATCCTTACCCCAGTGTACATGATTCTATGCAGTGACAGGACTTAGTTGATGTCAGTGTCCTGATTAGTATCCTGGAACTAATTAACTCAGTCTCTTTGTCCCTCATTACAAAGTTTCTTTAAGGGAATTTAACTACTCTTGGGCCAAACCTCCATCCTTTACCCAGTTATCTGTGATAATTTGTCTCCATATGACTTAATGGCCACTCCTATGGAGAGACCAACTACTCTCAACTTGCTTAGGAAAACAGTGCAAAACCACCACCACCACCACCACCACCACCAGAAAGCAGGCATGGTGCTTCATGCCTATATTATTGTGATGTTAGAAACTGAGACAGAAGGATTACCATGAATTCCAGGCCAGCCTGGGCTATGTACAGAGTTTGTAGGCAGCCTGTGCTACACAGCAAGTTCCAGGCCAGTCTGGCCTATGTATCAAATTCTGGGGTAGACTGGGCTATAGATAGACACTGTATCGAAAAACAAACAAACAAACAAAATACAAAAAACCCAAAACAAATCCAAAAATGTAAAACACCAACAAAAAAGAAAAACTATAAATAAACCTGGTGCTGGGGCTGGAGAGATGGCTCAGCAAGTAAGAGCTCAGATCCCAGCAACCACATGGTGGCTCACAACCATCCGTGATGAGATCTGATGCCCTCTTCTGGTGTGTCTGAAGACAGCTACAGTGTATTACACTGGAGCGAGCAGGGCCAGAGCAAGTGGGGCCGGAGCGAGTGGAGCCTGAGCAAGCAGAGGTCCTGAGTTCAATTACCAGCAGCCACATGATGGCTCATCGCCATCTGTACAGCTACAGTGTACTCATACGCATAAAATAAATATTTATACATAAAAAAACCTGGTGCTGCCTTTGTACATAATGAACATTTCCATAAGAATTTGTTCTTCACCATAGAAAATAGCTTACTCTAAGTTTTTCTTAAGCAATGCAAAACCTTCCATGTATTTCAAGGATGACCCAAACTACAATATCCTTGACTTAAAGTGAGTTGCGTGAGAGGATGAGTCAGCCTTGAACTTCACAATTAAGCCTGTCTTGTCTACAAGCTTACAAGGCAGTCAGGCAGCCGTAGTTTCTCAAATGGTAGCTGGTTCTTAGAAGGTTGTTAAGTTGTTCTCGTTCAATGCATGTGTATGTTCATGTAACTCTTGAAAGAAACCAGGTGGAGGAGCAACAGCAAGATAAAGGAAGCCAGGGTATTCACACTGGAGAAAGACCTACTACTCTTAGCCTGGTGGCTTTTTTACAATGAATTGACTGATAGAACAACCACAGGACAAGGCAGGAGGAAATAAACCTGAGTGGGAGCCTATTCATCAGATTAAAGATCACAGTCTGGGAAATGCTCCGTGGACACAACAGACTGAGATACAAGACATAAACATGTCCTTGTGTCTACCTAGAGGGAGACAGGTAGGATAGAATACAAAAGTGTCTTAGTCAGGATTTCTGTTGCTGCGATGAGATACCATGGCCGAAAAAGCAAGCTGGGGAGGAAAGGGTTTATTCAGCTTATACTTCCAGATCATAGTGCACCATTAGAGGAAGTCAGGACAGGAACTCAAGCAGGGCTAGAGTCTGGAGGCAGGAGTCGATTCAGAGGCCATGGAGGGGTGGTGCTTACTGGCTTGTTTCCCATGGTTTGCTCAGCCTGCTTTCTTACAGGACTCAGGACACCAGCCCGGGGATGGCACTACCCATGAGTTGGGTCCTCCCACATTGATCACCGATTGAGAAAATGCCTTACAGTTGGATCTCATGGAGGCACTTCCTCAACAGAGGCTCCCTCCTCTCTGATGACTCTAAACCATCCTGTAGAAAACATGATGCGGTGACTGTGGGGATCTACTGGGAATAGTGTACATGGTTGACTGTGGTGCTTAGTTGTTTCCTTTTTGCCTTGAGTAAATATACCCATCTTCTTACCTCTTTCTGCTGTTATCTTTCTCTTATCATTAGACTCGGGGATAGAAATGGTGTTTGAAACTGGAAAGATGGTTAATGACTGCATAGAAAGTGTGTTTTATGTAAGTTTCATGACAACCACAACACAACAGTCTAGAATTGACTAGAGAGATGGGTCAGCAGATAAAGGCACTGACTGTCATGCCTGATGACCTGAGTCTGATCTACATATTGGATGGAGTTGCCCTCTGACCTCCACACATGCCCGGTAGCATGAATCTGAACTCTTATGTAAAACACACAAATACATCCTTGGCTATAAGAGAGGGAAAAACAATACCCTAGAGACAAATGGAAATTAAGAGACCAAAGGTAGCTGTGATGGTTAACCTTGACTGTCAACTCGTTCTGACTTAGAGTCCCTTAGGAGACAAGCTTTTGGTAATGTCTGAGGATGTTTGCAGAAAGGTTTAGCTGAAGAGAGGAGACCATTTCTGCTGGTGGCTGACAATATGTATTCTCCTCTTAAAACTAGCTAAAGGCTTCAGATGTCTTCTCCTCTCATGGGGAGTCTCTGTGAGTGGGCTGCTCACCTGGTCTGGCCCTGCATTTCTCAGTTCATTCCAGCTCTCCAGCACCAGGTTGTTTTCTTCACTTCAAAACAGGGCTGCAGTCCGATTTGAATTTTAACTGCAAGGTGAGGTACAGTCAGACCTGTGGCTGAGGTACAGGCAGACCTGGATCAGGGAAACAGAAGCCAGGGCAGAGAAAGCACTGTTGAAACCAGAGAAAGGAATGCTTTGTGAGCCATGGACAGGGAGGGGAAATTGAATCTGAGGCCCACTTCCCGTTGGTGACAAAGCTGGCTGGGAATACACCATTGGAGTTACTTGGGCTGAGAACCTGGGGAAAACACAGGATGGAAGACAATGTTTACATGGTACAATGGTCTTGCCCTAAGTCGTGTGACTGCATGCAGCAAGTGAGAAAGGAACCAATTCTTCTAGGTGGTCTTATCTTCTGGATTCTCAGTTATCATGCTACAGGGCACTGTAGGTTTCCCAGTTGGGTATGAGATCACCACAAACTCAGTAGAGAAATGGAATCCGCTAGGGAGAGTGGTGAGCTCTACTGAACTTTATCCCATCAGTTAATCAGAAGCCTGTTGTCTCACAAGGGAGAATCCTCATGATTGTTTAGGTACCAAGTATCCCTGCAAATGCCCATGTACTGAAGATTTGGTTCCCAGTACAAATAGTGTTGGGAAAGTGGCACCCCCAAAGTGATGTGACACTTCACACAAAGTGACAGGTGAAGGTCAAGGATGAACTGGAGCATTCACCAGTGGCAGGGTAGAGGAAGACAGAACAAGGAGATGGAATTGGGTTCAACCAAGTTCTTTGGAGAATGCTCAATAGCTTCAGTTGACCTCAGAAGCATATTTCAATAATATAAGGGGTAGGGGACCAGGGTCCTGAAGCGAGTGACTAAAGCAAGCAAAGAGAACAATAGAGAATCACTTCAAGAGCTACTAACATGCCATCTACAAGCTCTCTCACCAAGCTTTTGAAGTATGACTCAGACCTATGCTCTGTGAGCCATTAAACCCCATCTTCCAAAGCCCTGCAACAAAGACAATCAATACCTGCACAGAGCAGGTGGGAAATTGGTTTGAAGAGATTGGCTGTTGCCATGTTCACCTTCATATACACACCCAGTGGCTGCCACAGTGACTAGATACTGTAAATACCATTCATTTCCCAACATAAGCAAGACTGTCTAAACCCTATGATTCCTTTGCTTAGGAGAACACCCTTCTTAGTACCTGTGTTCTTGATACCCTATTAGAATGTGTTCTTCGTGATGTTTGACAAGGCAAAAAATTGGATAGGAGGTATGTAAGGACAAAGTATAGGATGAAGGGGATCTAATGTGGAAATTGTAACAAATAAGACACTAGAACACAACCATGAATATACCTGGTTGGGTAAAAACTAACTAATGTTCAGAAAACCCAGGTTGGGTAAGGGAGTTTGGGAAGGTGGCATTGGGGCCAACCGAGAGTATGGATAGAGAAACAAGCATCCAGACAGCAGAGTGATTAGCAAGTCCCAGATGCAGGTGAGCTTTCTTTGAATTATTTTGGTAAGCCTCGCCTCCACCCCCTGCTATGAGGAGAGGCCATGCCATCTTCTTCTTGGTTAATGACACGTCCTTTTGGTTTCTTCAGATTTTAGTTCACATGCATATTGGTTGGGTTTTATTATTGTTGTTTTTGACACAGGGTCTTTATATAGTCTTGGCTATCCTGAAACTCACTACGTAGACCAGGCTGGCCTTGAACTCGCAGAGTTCTGCCTGCTTCTGCCTCTAGAGCTGGGATTGAAGGTAAGTAGCACCACACCTGGCTACTTTTATTATAACATTTTCAAAACCATTTGTTTATATTGCTTCTTCCCCCTCCCTGCCAGCTCCTCCCCCGTCCCCTTATGGTTCCATATCACATGTTCTGGTTCCCCTTCCTTGATACCTTTTCCCCTCTCATAGTCCCCTTTCTAGTTTCATGACATATTCCATACTCACACCCCTGCATACCCACAATTATACACGCATATAAAAGTTAAAAGATAAGATCCACATAAGAGAGATATGTGGCATTTGTCCTTCTGAGTCTCAGTTACTCACTAGGTATAAGCATTTGTAGATCTGTGCTCTTTTGTGTAATTTTTTAAAGTCCATTCTTTTTTTTTACAGCTGAGTAAAATTCTATTGTGTGTATGAACCACACTTCATTATCCATGAGTCATTTCCATCCCCTTGCTGTTGTCAATGGAACAGCAATAAACATGATGTACAAGGATTTTTGTGGTAGGATATAGAGTCTTTGGGGGTATCTACTCAAGAACGGTATAGCTGGGTCATCTGATAGTTCTATTTTTAGTTTTTTGAGAAACCTCCATACTGATTTCCATAGTGACCAAACCAGCTTATGTTCCTATCAACAATGAATAAGGGTTCCACTTCCCATAAATCTTCATCATTTGTTGCTTTTTTTTTTTAAATGATAGCAATCCTGACTGGGGTGAAGTGGTATCCCTAAGCACTTTTGATTGGCATTTCCCTGTTGCGAAAGCATGTGGGATAGTTTTAAAGATATTAATAATTTGTGTTTCTTCTTTTAAGAATGGCCTGTTAAAGTTTTGTTTGTTTGTTTGTTTGTTTGTTTGTTTTGGGAAGTAGCTAGTGTTGATTCATGGGAGTACCAGGAAGTCAAAATTCTGTTCACTTCAATTGCCACTATTGATGTATGAGGATGTCCTATTGAGCCACATCTTTCCCTGTAACTATCCTCTTGAAAAAATACCTGGGTTATCCAACCTTGGCATCTTTTTTAAAGTGAGTCCTCTGAGAGGTCAAAGAGGTCACTCACCAATCATGATAAGACTTGCTGGCGTGGGGTGTGGGTTAGCTGAGAGGTAGGGACATGCAGAAAGTCATTTTCCTCCACAGCAACCAGGAAATATGTACACACATTGGCCACCAAGGAGCCTGGCTTCATCTACCAGGTGCCCACTAGCCCACACTTCAGGTTAGCTATTCTGGCCTGGTACATGAGATGGAGTCAGTACTTAAGATTCACAGTGGCTGTGAGTCAATAAAACTTTATTTATGAAAATGAGGAGGCTAAGCTTAAAATGCCCCTTGGGATTTTGCTGATAAGTATTATATTTCAGAAACATGTTTGTATCAACTCATTGAAAAATTCATTTAACTGCATAAGAAAACACAGCTGAGAGAAATGCTAGATGTGTTTGTGTGGAGTTGATTGGAACAAGTAGCATTTCTACTCTCGGGCCACAGTGCTAGGTCTCTGTCCTTTGCTCCTCTAGCCAGGCTTATAACCAGAAAACTTCCTTGTATGCACTGGTGGAAGAAGGCATGGCCACAGCACAGAAGGGAGAGGGAGGTGGCAGCCGACGAAGTTTTCTTGTTGAGTAAAATTACTCCAGGATATAGACAGGAAATTGAGTTGGATATTTCCGGAAAGTGTCAGCTGGAACCCTCCCTCCTCCTGCTCGTTGAGATCTACTCTCTAAAATCAAAGACAATTTCTAAAATCATGGCTTTTCTTTTTTAAGATCCATTAGAGGCATTGGAGGGAAAATAGGAAAACACCATGCGTTGTCTTCAAATAACTCTCCTCCCAGTGGATCTGAAGGAGAGAAATATGATTTCCCCCTTAACTGTGGGTTGCTTTGGTTTTCAGCAACATTAGAAGTGGCTTTGAATATTTAATCAGAGCAGTTGGCACAGCACTGAACACCCAGTGGGTTCTAAATAAATGATTCTTGATTGTTTGCAGAAGTGGGAACAAGTGAGTGATGGAGATGAACATGCCAATATTGTTCCTGTTCCTGTTGTTCTTCCCCCACCCTGACCCCGCCCCATGTTTGCCACTTTCCAAGCATCAACTTATCATGATTTTCCAAACACTCTAAAAGAAGTAGGAGAAAGTTTCCGTGCAAAATAGAGAGTGTGGTATGTAGAACTACCAGCTCCTTTTGTTGCTGACTTTTTGGGAAGACATAAACAGATGTTTAGTCACCCCACATGATGACAGAACTAAGAAATGACTCTACCCACTGGATATATCTTGGAACCAGTAAGTTCATTTGGGTTAATAACAGCAGCATAGATGAGGAGTTCCTTACAGGAATATGGGTCACTCAATCATAGCCACATTATCAAAACCCCACCCAGTATAGCCAGTGACTATAGCCCTGGAGCTCCCAGCACATCCTATAGGTAGCTCTACCGGAGGGTCTACTTTCCTTATCTAGCAGTTGCTTACTGGTTATATATACCCATGGACAAACCTATGAGTCTCATGACTTTCTGAGCTTCTGGAGTCTTAGGAGCCTCAGGAATATCTCCAGAGCGGGTGTTTCAGGTAGGAGGAAACACCTATATAACATCTTTTATTTCCTATATCTACTGAACAATGCCTTAGATTTTTTTTCTTGTTTCTGTGATGAAAGATGCTGCTGACAAAAGCTTTTTCATGTAGAAAGGGGTTATTCTGAGTCTTATCTCATGGGTAATATAATCCATCATGGTGGGAAGTCTAAGCAGCAGGATCGTGAAGCTGGTTGACCTCATTAAATTCACACTGAGGAAGCAGAGATCAATGCATGCTGCCTGCTCAGCTCCCTTTTCCCACTTATACTGTCTAGGATCTTACCTAGAGAATGATGCCACTCATAGTGGACACATCTTTCCATCCATCTCAATGAACACAATCGAGACAACCCCCAACAAGGCATGCCCACATGTACAATTAATACTATCACACACTTACACCTGATGACTGGAAGGCTCTTCCTTTTCCACTACATTGAAGCAATCACTCAGCTGAAATATGTAGCAACAGATGGACTTACCAAATAAACTCACATTCCCTTTCTCTTATGTTATAGAGCCCAGGGGTTTTGTTGCTGACTTTTCTTGGGAAGGCATAAACACAAGTTTAGTCACCCCATGTGATGACAGAACAAAGCAACAACTTCACCCACATCTAGCTTGGAACCAGTGAGTTTATTTAATGGACACAGCACTCTCAATCTGTCTCTTCCGTTCTAGCATGCATCAAGCAGGAGCTAACAGAAGGGTGTGTGGGTTTGCAGTGGTCCTCTGCAATGGCTTGCACACATCTGTTTTTGTTGAAGGATGCCCCAGCAGCTAACCCTTGTGCCATGGGGAAACTTCAGGTCCTTCCTGATGAGTAAAGCATCCATAGATAAAGTGTCACTCCCCTCCTCAAGGAAGACTTGGTTATGAATTCAGAAACCCACACTCATCTGTTTTTGTTGTAGCCTAATGCCTTTTAGATCAGCACAGGCCTTGCAGGAAATCAGCTCTGAAGCTGCATAATTAGAACGTCTTTCACGATCATAACAGTAATCCCACTAGAGATTAAGAATTCACAAGCATGAATTTCTGGCACCAGGTACCCACAATTCTCCTTCTTTTTGAATAATTCATCGTTTAAATACTTCAATGCATATTCTAGGCAACCCTGTATGTCACATCCAGGATAAGGAGTCTTGTTCCCCATCTGTCTCAACTGTAAACACATTTGGGGCTTGTTGATGTGACTTTGATGTTATGGGATACCAATAGCAGTTTTAGTCACTTTAGGAACCAAATTAGAAAAAGGTGATTGAACCTTCTACAGGACATTAGCAAAACAGAGGTCTAACTTTCATAGTGCATGACTTGTTTGCTTTAAGGAAAAGAAGAGAAAGGGCTGTTCAAATCCCCAAAACCCATGTAAAGTCAGGTCTGGTAGTGCATATCTGTAATGCCAGTGGTCCTGGGGCAAGACAGGAAATGGAGACAGGAGAATACCCAGAAGTTCAGGGCCAGCTAGCCTGGTATATGCTGCACCCCACAAGAGACCTAGTCTCAAACAAAGTACAAGTCAAAGACTGAGACCTCCATACATGTGAACACACACACACACACACACACACACACACACACACAGAGAGAGAGAGAGAGAGAGAGAGAGAGAGAGAGAGAGAGAGAGAGAAAGAGAGAGAGAGAGAATTCTAGTTGAAGAAGAAGTTAGCATTCTTCTTTCAGAACTTAAGAAGACCTGAGAAGTGCTGTCACCCACTTGACCTAATTAAAATGTAAAGAACTCTATGTATCTACACAGAACACTTTTACCTGTAATTGTGTAATTCAGATGAGGACACATTTGCTACCATCAAATTAATTTACAATTTAAAAAAAGTGACAGGGTCTGAAAAATAATCAGGGTTAGGGGTTAAGAGTACTTACTGCTTTTGCGGAAGACCCTCGTTTGTTTCCTTGAACCTTCACAGAGGTTGGCAACCTCCTGTAACTTTAGTTCCAGGGGATCTAATGCCTTCTTCTGGATTTTAAGGGAATTGTACACATGTACACACACACACACACACACACACACACACACACA
>JADRCD010171094.1:8089-21344 GCA_019843815.1 Montemys delectorum
TCTCTCTCTCTCTCTCTCTCTCTCTCTCTCTCTCTCTCTCTCTCTCACACACACACACACACACACACTCACACACAAACACTCAGTGCAGGTCCCTAAACATTGTCATTCTTGCTACTGTAACTTCTCAAAAATCTCTGCCACGTTTTTTCCACCAACTATTATTTCAGGCTTTTGGTCATTTAGAACTTGTTTACAAATTTTATTCCCAGTGTTTTCCTCTAGTTATCCCTAATTTGACAATGACTACCCCTTTTATCAACTACAGCTTATCGTGAACTTTTAATTACTATTACAAGCCAAATCAATGGAAAAGTAAAGAAATGTATATATTAGGAAGCCATTTCTAAATTTAAAAACTATGTGTTGAGGTGATGTTGTTACAATGTATCTGTTACCTGTGGAGCTGTTACAATGTATTTGTTACATCTGTCATGCTAGAATGTCTTCCATCATCCACAACGGTCACAAATATTTATGGGAAACTTATCTCATTGATAAACTGTTTTCTCAAATATGGCTCAAACATTGTTTTTTATTAGTCTGTTTATACACATAAATTGTTAGACTGACTTGTGTGGAATGAAAACAAATTTCTTTAACAAAGTTTTACTATAGAAGAGGGCAAGAAAACACAACATAAAATCAAGTACTGAGTCAATATTAAAAGAAACAAATTTCTTTATCAATAAGTTTAAATAGTAGGAATAGTCCTTGCAAACAAGTGAGATGCTACATAGACTGAACATATATTTCTGTTTTGTGTTTTTGAGATGGCCTTGAATTCCTAAAAGAAATGTACACATATCACAAGAACTGGCTTGTTTTCACTCCTGTCCTTAAATGTATGCTTTCTGTTTACATGCGTGATGTACAGCGAGCAATTCAGTTATCTTAAATGAAAGAAAGTGAGAGCATACTGTCAAGTCTATCATACTTCCACTGGGGAGACCATCTCAGAGGATGCTTAAACTCCTGAAGTTTATTTTTTAAAACCTACTGCATTTACAGCTTGAAAAGGAGCCCTGTTGTCTTGTTAATGTTGACTGGCTTCTTGTCACTACATGTGAACAAAACTTGATGTGTTAACAGTACAAGGGTTACTAGACAAGTGTGTGTGTGTATGTGTGTGCGTGTGTGTGTGTGTGTGTTGATAGATAAGGTAGTGAATATAAAATTCAACATGCCAAAATGAACATATATTGACAGAAAGAATTCATATTGATAAAAATTAATGGTAATTTTTTTCTTCCCACAGTGGAGAAGCTTGTTGCCTTGGGGGTTATACACAAATACACATGTATGCTAAACTATCTCTGAAAGGTAATATATAGTTATTACTAGATATGATACAATGTTTATTATAAATCTACATTGAATGGCATTTCAGGTTCTAATAAATTAGCTTAATTTTTTCTCATGACTTTCAATGGATATTAAGAAAGTCTAAGTACTTGGAATGTAAAAAGGAGAGAAAATTAGTTAAAATCATTTAAATACTTTTTAAAGTGTTTCATGCCAACTATCTTCTTATGAAATAATGAGATTCAAAATTGTAATAGCAGGAATGTTGGGTATCAGGAAATCCAAAAAAAATCTGGAGTGAACAATTAATCCACACCCTCCCTAGCATGTGCTATCTTAACCATCCTGATAGGTGTAAGATGCAACCTCAAGTTCTTTTTATTTGCATTTCTCTCATGACTAAGAACTTTGAACATTTATTTTAAGTTTGTTCTTTGGGTTGTTGATTCTAGCTTCTTTCATTCTTTATATAGTTTGGATAGTAACCCTCTGTCAGATGTAGGGTTGGTGAAAATCCTTTCCCAATCTGTAGACTGTCATTTTGTCCTCTTGACAGTGTCTTTAGCCTTACATGAGATTTGCAGTTTTATAAGATCCAATTTAGCAATTGTTGATCTTGATGTCATTGGTGTTCTGTTCAGGAAGTTGTCTCAGGTACAAATGCTTTCAAGGCTATTTCCTACTTTCTACTCTTATATTTATTGTATCATGTTTTATATTGATGTCTTTGTTCAATTTGGATTAGAATTTTCAGTGGCTGATAGATAGGGATCTATTTGCATTCTTCTACATGCAATTAGAAGACATCCAATTAGACTAGCACCTAACCCTAAAAACAGTGAACCTAAGGAATGGCATTCTTTTCCTGCATTTTTGTGTGTTTATCTCAAATGCTACTAACTACAACCTACACAGAGTTCTAGACAACACAGATAATTAATGCAAATAAGGAAGAATAAGTATTGTAGTAATAATTTAGTAATAACTAAAGTGAGAAACACACTCTGAACACAGGAAGGTATTTCTTTATGTGACTAAAAAGATTGTCACTAATATATGGGATATTAGAATAAATTAAAAAGTAATTGCCATGCAAGGAAGAGAGAGGGATGATTCAGTAGACAAAAGGACTTCCTGGTCTTGCTGAGGACTAGGTTTGGTTTTAACAGCTTCATCAAGAGATGAAAGAGTTCTGGTGAATCCTGAGTCCTCTTATGCTTCCTTGTCAAGAGCTGCCCTCATGTACAAACACCCACATACAAACATAGGACTAAAATGAAGACACATTTAAAAAAATGCAAAGACAGATTGTACATAAAATGGTCAAGTTTACATTCAAATGTGAATGTCAAATGAAAACATAAGAAAGTAGTTCCTCAAACATAATTTCTTTGTTTCTTTAAAGTCTTTGTGTTGCATTTTGATTTTTTGTTTGTTTTGTTTTATTTTGTTTTGGATGTTTTGGAATGTTAATCTCTTTTAAAATTGCTAAGCTTCATGAGCATTAAAAGGAAAAAAAAGTAATGTCATGTAGACAAGAAGTAAAGGTAGAGATTTGGTAATTCAGTACTGGAAGCAAGGCCTCCTGAAGATAAATGTTACAAGCAAAATGATGAGAAAATTACAGCTTTGTTCTAGACAGATGGGAGAGCCATCTACCACCCACCATGTCATTTTTGATGCAGACGCTCACTCTGCTTTGTTCTCCTGACTAAAAAATAATTATCCCCGTGTTTTGTTGCAGTAATAAAGATAATAATAATTTGTTCTTACAGCATACTTTTGCGCCTAGGAGTTTAAACACTTTAGAGAGAACTCTCCCACTCATCTTTATAAAAGCCTTCCTAAGGAGTGATATGGAGATAAATGGCCACAGAGCATGACTAAAGAGAAGTGTTTCAACCTGAAGTGTTAAACTCTTATATTCATCTTAGTTGTGTGAGTCAAAGAAATGGAGACTCCATCACCAATAGAGACTTGAAATTCTCCAAAGATTCCAGATATTTTTTCCATGATCTCTGACGTAAGTGGTATATTTTTTACGGCTTGAAATTTTATCTAGACTTAAATGGAGATATATTGTCAAATTTTCCATCTAATGATATTTTACTGGAAGAATAAAAAAAATACATTTTTCCCTAAGGACCTTAACACAGTGAGGAGCTGGGTCCACAGCTTACAAATACAGGCATGTGGAATTTTTACATCCTCTGACACAGTAATCACCAGGAGTTAATTGAGACAAATAATTAACAGGTGTTTCCAGGCCACTGAGCTTTCAAGATCATTCCATTTAAAGGACTGAAGAGAATTCCAAAGTCTGAAGAGCACACAGTGCAGAGGATCTGAGCAGTGCCCCCAGAACCAGTACCTAGGGTGGGCAGCTCACAACCACATGTAACCTCAGCTACGAGTAACCAAATTTTCTTCACAACCTCCATGGGCACTGGCATACCTGTGCACAGGCTCCTCAAAACCACTTAGTTTTAAAAAATAATCTTAAGAAGAATTTTAACATGGTTAAAGATCTCTAAGCATAAAAGTGTCCCTCTGGGCATTTTTAGTGCTAGCAAAACAAAATATGCAACCCCTGCTTCTAAAGGAAAAGCTACAGATTGGTCCAAATTTTTAGTTTGATTACTCGATAAATAACTATTTTTCATGTCAAACAAGTTTATGGTACTATAATGTCCTGTATTAGGAATGAGATAATTGGCTAAGGGAGGTACAATTTTTCCTCTTTTATTCCCCATGGGAATCTATGTTTGTCACACTATATATAGGTTTCATACAATCATTAGTATGTACAGATACTAACAAAATCAAAGAAACAGTTGTATATGTTCAGTCCCCTTGAATTTTATGAAATCCAGTAAACATCAATGTCTGTTCCTCTACATGAAAATAAAATTAATTCAACCCACAGATGATTTGTACTTGAGACTATTTCAGGTGAATTTTGCACACTAAACTATGTGATTTGTAACCCATAAAATTAAAGATGTATCCATTTTACAGAAACTGTGGTACATCTACACAATGGAGTACTACTCAGCTATTAAAAACAATGAATTTATGAAATTCTTAGGGAAATGGATGAATCTGGAGAGTATCATCCTGAGTGAGGTAACCTAAACACAAAAGAACACACATGGTATGCATTCTCTGGTAAGTGGTTATTAGCCCAGAAGTTGGGAATACAGGAAGAACAACCCACAAACCACAAGAAACTTAAGAAGAAGGAAGACCAAAAGGTGGACATTTCATTCCTTCTTAAAAGGGGGAACCAAATACCCACGGAAGGAATTGCAGAGATTAACTTAGGAGCAGAGACTGAAGGAAGGACAAGCCAGCCTAAATATAGCTATCTCCTGAGAGGCTCTGACAATACCTGACTAATACAAATGTAGAGGCTCACAGCCATTCATTGAACTGAGTACACGGTCCTCAGTGAAGGAGTTAGAGAAAGAATTTATGGAGCTGAAGGGTTTGCAGCCCCTTAGGACAAACAACAATATGAACTAACTAGTACTCTCAGATCTCCCAGGGACCCAACTCCCAACCAAGGGTTATACATGGTGGGACTGATTGTTTTGGCAGCATGTGTATAGTAGAGGATTGCAAATTTGATCATCAATAGGAGGAATGGACCTCGGCCTTGTGAAGGTTTTGTGCCCCAGTGTAGGGGAATGCCAGGGCCAATAAATGGGAGAGGATGGGATGGCAGGCACGGGGAGGGGGGAGGCAACAGGGGTTTGTTCTTGTTATTTTGTTTGTTTGTTTGTTTATTTTTTGGAGGGGAAACTTGGAAAGGAGAAATTTACATGTAAATAAAGAAAATATCTAAAAAAAAAAAAAAAAGAATATTTTTTTCCCAAATAAGACCTCCTTTTTATTCCATTTTTAGTGTACTGTATTTCATAGTTTTAATGTCAATTTATTTTACCCTGTTAGTAGGAGAGGGGTGATTTCAAACTTCTCATCTGCCAAAAAAATTGTTTTATTTTCAGAAGGTGTATTAAAAGTTGCTTGACTCTAATAAAAGGTTAAGACACTTCAAAAAAAAGGAGATGTATCCATTTTTACCCTGTATGTCAGTTTATCATCAGAACATTTTATTTTGAGTCATTAGTGTTAAAAATTCCATATAAGTGATTTTCAAAAATGTCAAGATTAGGTTATCAATAGTTGTAACTATTTACTCTGCCTTCATAAAGAAGTAAATTCAAACACTCACATTATTTCTTCATTGGTAAATGCAATGCACATTTTGCAAAATGTTGTGTATTGTCTGCTCATTGACCTTGTTGCAGCTCTGAGAAAAACGGATCTTCATGACACTCATGCTCTGAACTCCATCAGTTCCATTTAAGGGTGAAAAGCAGCACAGGGTTTCTACTAATGATGTGGAGATCATACTAGAAGAGTGCTGCTCTCTATGTAGACTATGCAGTTGGCTTGTTATTTCTTTTACAGCACTGTGCCTACGTATACTGGCCCTTTGCCATGTTCTAAAAAATTCTATTTATTTGTAAAATTTTTGTGCATGTGGAAAACCTTTTCAAAATCCACCCTTTTTCTTACATCTAAATCAAGTTGAAACATAGATTAAATTCCGAATACATCAGATATGATGAAGTACTATAATTTTAGGTGTCTTGAAGATCACTCCAGGACCAACAAACCAACTCATATCTAGCTCATCATTGACACTGGACATGAAGCATAGTGAACAACGTAAGAGTGGACATCACCTGCATACATTCCAGACACTTGTATATCAAATAGAAATGAAAAGACCCAGTAAACAGTGATTTCCAAATGCAATTAATCACTAAGACAAAGCAATACCTCTCAAATCAACAGGGTGGTTTGTCATCAAATTTAAAAGAAACAAAGTTACTTATATTTCTCAGTTTCACTTGCTTGTAAGACTGCTTCTTGGCCCCCCAATCAGTTTTACAGGGGAAGATTTCACACATTTTCAGGAGTTCTCCCTTTTGGCAGTGGAAAATTCTGCTGGAGATTGAAGACTCTCCTTCCCTGTTAACTGAATCTCTGGTGGCAGAGATTGTGGAGCGCCTTGAGAGTAAGAGTCTCAACACCACTCCACAAATTCTGATTCTCTTCCTTATAGAATTGCTTACAAGTGGGGAACTTGTAGTTACCAAATCCTGAGATTTCTGAATGAGATCATCAAGTAAGCAAAGTATGACAGTCTTTTCCTGTCCTACCTTGAGAACTAAGAAACCCAACCCAACTGTGTTACCATGCATGATTTTCACAAAATTAGAAAGCAACTAGGAATCAGTTTCATATTACAAAATATGAAAGACAAATGCTTACCTATTTATCTCAAGGTTTTCATGTTGTTCAAGCCTCTGCTTTTGTCTTGAGAGATACTAAAAGGCTCTGTGTCCTGTCATGATTTGCAAATCTTAAATTTCTGCCAATATTTTTAGTTTTGGGTGTTAGAATTGTTAGCACCCAATTTGACTTTTACATTTTGAAATAATGTTTTCTGATAATGTTTTAACAGTTGGTCTTCATATATTAAGACAGAAATATGTTCATATATGAGGAATAGATATGTCTCAATTATAAGAGATATAGGTAGGTAAGTCAATTGATGGATAGTAGATAGATAGTAGAAGATACATGATAGATAGATAGATAGATAGATAGATAGATAGATAGATAGATAGATAGATTGATAGATGATAGATAGACAGACAGATAGATATGCTATATCTAATTGTCTTTTGCACTACCACTCTATCTGTGGATAACACACTTACAAGTTTCCAAAAATTCATGAAATTATTTATGACACAGAGAACAAATTCAGCAGCTTTCTAATTTAGTGAATTCTGTGATTTTAACCATGAAGATAAATAGTAATTGCTTCATTATAAATACTCTCTAAATTATTTATCATACAGAACAGCAACATGAACAAAAGTGTGGTTTCAAACCAAAGAGAAAACCAAATACTTAATCCTGAAAAATGAAATTCTGATAGCAAAGTTTCAGTCGAATGAATCTTTGATTTTAAAATATTGTAAAGAAAACACCAAAAAAATACAACAAACTGAAACTGCTCCAACTAGGTCAAAGTTCTCCATGGAATCTAGGGATTCGTGAAGTCTGTGCTGTGTTTACAGGCAAAGCTTAAGCACTAAACTGTCAATATGGTGCTTTTTGTAGAAAACTGTATTGTCATTGACCAACTCTATCAAGTGTTTGTGTGCATACCAACCACATCCTGGCACAGATGAAAATCAACATTTCAAAGAGCCAGGGTCATTATCCTCTGAAGTTTTGCTAGTCCGACCACCATTCAGGCAAGAGAAACCCCATGGATTAAGGGCTTCAGCGATTTTCAGCATTGGAGTCGATTCCAAAGATGGTGTCTGCTCTAACAAAGATCTGGACATCGTTTTAGCCAGTGTTCTGATTAGACTCCAAAAGACACAATGCCACCCTCAGCTGTAGCTATGAGATAAGAATATTCCGGATAATAAGAACAGTTCTAGGACAGCCTTAAATGAGATTACAGGTTGCAGGTCTAACTTCTGCCAGAATTCAAACTGATGTTTTCTTTCTTTTTTTTTCCCCGTGTCTTCAGCTGCTTCAGACAGGATGGCTTAAAACACACAGGCAATTCATATGTACACATGTACATATATGTATATGTATATATATATGTGTGTGTGTATGTGTATGTATGTGTATATACACACATATATACATATGTATGTATATCTGTATATATCTATAATCAAATTTGTAAGAAAAAAATCTAAGGGTTTTGAAGGATAAACCATTTTTAAATGACAGGGAATTTGAAATTAGAGAAAAAGACCACAAAATGAGAGCTATTACAGACTGGCACAGTAGAGTTCACAATTTTGGCAGGACATATTTATAACAGATTTCACGTAGGGGATAGATTCCAAAAATGGCTCCTCCCCTAATTATGAACTGAATTTGCTCTTCTTCAGGGAAAAAAAAAAGGAAGAAATAAAAATAACTCCATTTTTGAAGTCTATGGAAATCTGAAAGCAATCACCCAGCAGGATGAATTACCAAATGGAAACTTTGGAAGGAATGTGTGGTCTGGGAATTCAGGTCCCTAGCTGACAGCCACTGAATTTGTCACAGAGATCAACTCTGTCTCCAAAGGCCAGCCAGCTATCCTGTGCAGGAGCCCCCTGTTGGCTGGTTGGCTAGAATGTTCATTGGCCTGCTGTGTCAGCTGCTCATTTAAACTTCAGGCCTAACACTTGTTGGAAGAAAAGTAAGGGACATTTGGGAGTAGCAACATGGAAGGCTAAAGACATAGGAAGTTCCTGCAAAAGTGGGTAGGCTTGGGACCTTTCTTCTTTTTCTTCTCTTTGGTTAAGGTGGGAAAGAATCAAAGGACATTACAGGGAGAAAAGGGAGAGGCATCGACCACATTTCAAGGACACTTCTCACTGTGCCACACCACAGGCGTGTCTTCTGACACTGCATGTGTTTGCTACTACAAAAATCAACACATCACTCCTTCAAGCCAGGTGATCCAGTGATAATATAAATCAAATGATTCAGAGAGAAATGCATATTAGTATGTTATTCAGAATGAAGAAAGGATGTCTTAAAATTTTCCCAACTTTCTTAATATTTATCCAATGCTAGAGATAAGTGAAAATTAGCATGATTCTGAAATAATCACAACTATACTTTACAAACTTGACTCGAGACAGTTCTTCATGAGTCCCTGTGCTATATGCTAACTTTTATAATGTCACTCTAAAACTAAGTCAGATGTATAAAGAAAACCTGGGGCTGTAGAGATGTACTAGTGCACAGAGATGGTATGTGTACATCCTTACCTGAGATCAAATACCAGCACCACCTAAACACAGGAGGAGGGCAGGATAGTACTTGTAAGATCACCACTGAGTGATGTGGCAATACTTGGACCACCAACACCAGCTGTACTAACTCTAAGTTCAGAGAGAGACCATGACGCAAGGTAGTAAGGTGAGAGTGCAATAGGAAGACACATTTGTCTTCCTCTGGCCTCCAAACCTAGGTACAGTTGTGCACATAAACACATACATTGTCTTTCACACACATATGACACACTAAACAAAAGAAAAGGATACTTGAAGGTATATGTGTTCTGATGCTCTTTGCAACCTCAACATACCTCTTGCTTATGTTTTAGCAACAACATGAGGTTCTAATGAAAGCATTTCTATCCCAAGGACTCTGAGCAGTACAGCACTTGAGCTGGAGTATTAGCCAATGCTCGTAGAACTGCAGTCAGATTTGTTGTAATCTTTACAGCATGGATACACCAGGGTTCAGAAAGGTTAATGAACCACTTGTGGTAGACCTTTCCTTCACATTTTAACTCTGTTTTATTCCTGATAGAACCATTAACTCCTACACTAACCTTTCTACTTGTTACTATTACCCACATTCTCCCCACTAAAGCTTTCTATTGATTTTTGCCAGCAAGGTTTTATAAAATGTAGCTTTAAATGCAAGGTTTCAGCAACAGTGTTACTATCTGGTCCTGAGTGTGAAGACAAAGATTAATTTTCAGGCTTTAATTATTTGTTATATTGTCCTCTAAGTACTTGTTTCATAAAGAATCTTCTCTAAATCTCTCATGGTGATACGATAAAAATGTATGGTAGGACTATATATATTTTCCATGCTTTTAAATAATGTCTACCTCATAAATGCTACAATATACAATTTCATTGTATTATTTCCAAATGTTTCCCAACATTTTCATTGATTATATTTTCATTGGTTATATTTTTCTGCTGACATACATGTGTGCTATAATGCCAGTAAAAAAGCAAGGATTAAAAATAATCAATCAAATGGTGATATCAATAATTACTTGTTAATATGAGTTCTCAGAATCCTATGCAATTTGTTCAAATGAAGGACAGCCTGATATTCTTAAATACCTAATTGTTGATGCTGAGTTTGGCTTTGTGAGAATCATGTAAAAAGAAACACAACAAGCTTCTTATGTCTCCACTGAAAACAAGAACCTAATAAAGAACTACCATTTTACTCTGACATCCTTGTTATTGGATGAGAGATTGAAGAGTTCTTACTGATGTTGTGAAATCATAAGAGTAATGTTTGGAAGCTAAGATGAATTAAGAAAACTAAATACTGGGGTGTTTATGGTAATGTTAAGATGAGGTATTTAGTCAGTTTGTAATAATATGCTTTCTTATAAATTGATTATTTTGACACTTTTATCTTTAAAAATATCTTCAATACCCATCAGAATACTTTCTAACTCTGAAATCAAATTTACAATCTAATCTGGCTGGCCTACTCATTCAGAAGTGGCAGAACATGATAGTGTTTCCCAAACTCATGCTCTGTGGCTCAGTTGAGTTCTACAAATTTCCTTAGGGTTGGGCATTTTGAGATAATTGAACACAAGGCAGCATGTGTGTTCTAATTTCTGAGCACATTATCACAACTAGTTGTCATTTATCTTTCTCTTAAATTTAGATTAAGTATTAAAATATGTTGCATTTAACATATATTTATGTATACTTAAATATGCCCATTTTAAATTGCAAAAGCAGATACAAAACCAGAAAGGATGCAGGTAAAGCATCAACAAGCCCTCTAGTAAGAGCCAACCACTCATCACAGTCTTTACATTCATACTTTTCATATGATGCATCCTATGTCATTTAATTCTTTATCAAATTGGCACAAGTCAGAGCATGCTTAAGCAGGGTAAGCAACTCCAGCATTGGCCCGAACATAAGCACATAGATAATTTTCTTCAATGATGATAAATATGGAAAGGTCCACCTATCTTGCTATGGCCTGGTGGTTTTATGTGCTATAAGAAAGCAGTTTGAACAAGCGACTGAGAGCAAGTCAGGAAGCAGCATGGCTCAATGGCCTATGATCAAGTTTCTACCTCTAAGTGCCTGATCTGAGTTCCTGTCTGGTCTTCACTCCGTGGTAGACTATAAGATGTAAGATAAAATAATCCCTTTCTTCTCTGGGCTATTGGTCATAGTCTTTATCACAGAAAACAAACTCAGATAGTCTTCAGTCCCTTCTCGTATTAGGTGAATCTTACTTTCTCAGAGCCCTCAAGCACAGCATGGCCTGAAGGGAAGATCCCAGTGTTTGGTATTTCCATGTCCATTTGAGTTATCATTTATAATCCATTTCCAGACTTGAAATTGTAGCATGTTTCAACTGTCAAGTCAACATGCTGTGGTTTCTATTCTTCTGAGTCTCTTCCTCCATCTTATCACTCTGTCTTCAATGTTCACCTTTTATGTAGTATCTTGTGGAGTGGGATATATGATTATATGCATGTGTACATGTCTGCCCATTCATGCATATGTGATGGCAGGTATACATGTACTACAGTAAACATGTAGAAGTCAAAGGACAGCCTTGGAAATCAATACTCACCTTCCACATTGTTTGAGGCAGAGTCTCATGTTTGACATTGTATACCCAAGGCTGGGAGCCACCTGCATTTGCAGGGATTTTCTTTTCTCTACCTTCCATTTTAATATTGACATCTAATCTCCATTGGGTATTTAAGAGTGTAGAAAATTATCCTCTGAAGTTTAGAGGTGGGACCTTGAGAAAATGATTTATATTAGACAGAAATGATTAAATCAGAGAACTCTGTCACCCAAGACTGATTTAGGAGATTTATAAAGGGAAAAAAGTAGGTCATCCAGATACAAATGTGCTTCCTGCCTCTTGCCCTTAGAGGCCATGTCACAACTCAGAACCTTACCCACAAAGAGACCATAACCACAAATAATACACGCTTCATTTACACTATAAAGCACTATTCATCAGTAGGTAAGAGGGAAACCCTGCCATTTGAAATGAAATAGTGTTTCTATATTGATTTTAATTGTGGATTCTGTGGCATTGTTTTAAAAAGTACAGACAATACAAGGTGGTTGTGACACGTTTGGAGGAATCCCAAAAGAGAAATGAGGACAAAGATGAAACTCACATGGGTTAGGGAATGTGATGGAGATTGTTCTTAAAACCAGTTACTCTCCTCATCACTTCTCTGATTGACAGCAGGTCCAAAGTCTCTCACCATTTCTGATTTCTGACATATTATCAGAGACCTAATTTGACTGTAATTACAGGTGGTTTTATTTCCCAATTCATCTTCTAAAGTAATGTGGACATGCACTCCTTCACTGTAGGGATCCATCCTCACATTGCACTACATATTAACTAGTACATCTTTAAATACAGCTTCTATAGATCATAGGGCTTCCGCGTGTTACTCCCTCATTATCACAATAAAGAATGAATGCCAATTAATTCATATCATTTTGCCAAATATAGCCTGTAATTAATAGGAAAATATATTTCTTTCTCTAGAAGCAGAAAAAATATGTTTATGTTCTGACAATCTTTTTACTCAAGTTCTGTTTCCAAGCACTTGATTAAGAATAAAAAAGGCAGTAAAAATTAAGTGCGCTCTTTGAAAGAACAATAGTTTTTCTGTCATGTTGAAGGAACAGAACTTTTACATGTTCCAAATTATGTGATAGTAGTTCATATTCAGTGTGAAGGTAAAGGTAGACTGTGGATGATAGGCAATTTCTCTAGCCACAGAGGATTTGTTACAGAATTAGATTCTTGTTGTTTTGGTCCTAACTGTCTCTGACAGGACCATGTGGTCACAGCTCTATTTAACAGCCTTTGGTACTATTAAGAGCTGTGGCTCTTTTAGAAGTACAGGACTAAAAAAAGAAATGTCTTTGAAGCATATACTTAGACTGCGGTCTTCTCTTCTTTCTTCTTCTTCTTCTCCTCCTCTTCCTCCTCTTCCTCCTTCTCCTCCTCCTCCTTCTCCTCCTCTTCCTCCTCCTCCTCTTTCTTCTTTTTATTCATCTTCTTCCTCTCC
>JADRCD010171098.1:0-19247 GCA_019843815.1 Montemys delectorum
AACAACAGAAAGGTAACAGATCAACACAACAACAGAAAGGTAACAGACAAACACAACAGAAAGGTAGCGGGTAAACAAAGGCAATTTAACTTTCACCTTTCCTACTTAAATAGCCTTCTTCCTCCTCACTAATTGTTCTGAGACATCCAGCACCATATTAAAAATGAGTAGTGAAAACAGACTTTTAATTTCATCCTTACTGGGCTTGGCAGCACAATCAACCCAGCATTTGATAGGCAGGGGCAGAAGGGTTCTGAGTTCCAGGCTGTACAGCCAGTCCCAGGCCAGCCAGGGCTGCACTAGAAGACCTCAAAAATCAACCAGTCAGCCAACCAACCAACCAAAGAAACAAACAAGTCTAATTTTTCCTCCTGAAAGCTGCAGTCATTTGCCCCGTTTCCTCTACCTTTATAAGAATTTGGGTGATAGATAGACAACAACACTTTCAAATGACACCTTTCAAAACTGTTTTAACTCAGCCACTGTGAACAAGCTCCTCATAATTCATCATGTTATCAATACTTACATGGAAAATAGTCTAGCATGCATTTATATTTCTCATTAATGATTAGCCTAATATGTAACATCATATATTTAATAATGAAATAGATAAAAATAAATTAGTTGTGAACACAATGAATTAATATCATTTCAAGAGTAGGATGAAAGAATAATGAGAGAAAATGAGCAGAAAGCCAAATTACCTAATACTGCAAATGCTCTATGGTAACCAACCACAGAAATATTATCTAAAAGTATATATAGCCTAATGAAAGAGGCTACATTTATACTTATTCGGTATTTATAAGTAACACTTTCCCTGGTGTTCAATAGTAAAATGACTTCTCTCCTCATAAGGTGCAATAGGAATTTATCTAAAATCCCTGTGAACCTTACATGTGTCAAGCAACAGGATGTAAAATGAATCCCAGAAGGAAGGAGAAAAAGTAGAAGCCTCCTAGATTGTGCTCTTTAACACAGCAGCTGACATTTCTGTAATAAGATCTTTTTATTTTAACCCATTAGCAACTACTAAACTACAGACATCTACAGATGCTATCGTGCTACCATAGAAATGCAGAGTATATGAATTAATTAGGGTTGGTTAAAAGGGACAAAGGCTTCTTCTGCTCCTACAGAAAGCAATTTCTTTCCATGGTTTTCTTATATACCCAACAAATACCCCGTGTTGTCAAGTTTCTTAATTATTTGCCATTTTAGCGCTTTTTTTTCTGTTCTGATAAGTCATCAGTCACATATTATTCCATTGCTATAGCTTTTCACATTTTGGGTTTAAGCATCAGGCTTCATATTAAATCATTCCTGTGTGTGTTACCTCAATTCTTTGACGCCCTTTACTTCTTATGTATGATCACTTTCCAACAGTGGCTTGTATGTACTTAAATAAAAGATGCCATCACTGAGTCCCCTTTCTCAAGGGACAGTCCATAAACAAATACTTGAATGCAGGCTCCAGAACACCAAGATCATAAGTGAAGTAATGAGAACTCATTACCTCAGAAAGGCATAAAAAGAGCATGATGCTGCTCATTAATAAGATTATTATTATGCTATAAACAAAAGATATATTATTAGAAAGCCAGTTACATATATAAAAACTAGGGCATCTCTAATTCAAAACTGCAAATTCCAAATCTTTTGGAGTGGTAACAAGGTATTCCAGGTGGGACACTACACATTTGACATCATGTGATCAGTTGATCAAAACACAAGCTAGCTAAAAAATATTGCATACGTCCATGAATGTAAGATTTAGTTAAAATGGATACATTTTGATTTCCATCCCCAAGACATTCTTATGTTTAAGTAAATATTTCAAAATAAAAAAAAAATCAAACACGTCCAGTCTTTTAAATGTTGCGTAAGAAACACTGAACCTATACAAGCACTAAATTTACTGAATTGTGGATGGTATTCTACAGTGCTCTAATTTCCCAACCTACCCACCCACCTATATATCAGTTTCTTAGAGACTTTAGCCATGTTTTGAATTATTTTCAGAAGTTTTCCCAGTAAATTTGTACACACACACACACACACACACACACACACACAAACATACAGCAGACATATACACTATATACACATACGCATAGAGAAGAAAGAAAGCTATAGAGGTTTGACGCTATTATGACCAGCAACTGATAGCATTCCCTAGTATATTATTTTCTGAATTTTTGGGGCTAGAGATAATTCAGCAATACTGTGCTTGCCTAGTATGTACAAAGCCTAGATTTAGTCCTCAGTACTTCATACATAAAGCAAATGCCCCTTTGCTGTAGGCAGTACAGATATAAATATGGATCAGGGAGGTAATAAAAAGTATTCTAATAATATTACTAACAGTAAGTGCTGTGTTTAAAATACTGGAAATCTGGGACACTATAGAGATGTTTTGGTGGACAAAAGCCGGGTTGCTCTTCCAGAGGACTCAAGTTGAATTCACATCTCCCACATAGCAGCTCACAACTGTCGGTAGCTCCAGTTGCAGGGGATCTGACAACTTCTTCTGGCCTTTGTAGGCACCAGAGATACACAGAATGCACTCATTAAAGGCAACACAACTATACACTTTTTCTTAAATCACTGGATATTTGACCAAATGGTCACTAGAGATATATTTAAGTGTAGCCAATTGCAGACGGCATGTAAACAGCACAATCTCAAATCTTGCTCTTACCTATAATTTAAACGATTAAGCTAGGTGCTCAAATATTTTTGTTGTGCTACTGGATAATCATTTTTAAAACTGTTAGTTGACTTGAATTGCGTCAACTAAGAAATATCACAATATCACATCTTTTTTTTTAAAAAAGATTTTATTTTATTATTTATTTTATGTGTATGAGTACGCTGTAGCTGTACAGACGGCCGTGAGCTACGATCTGTATGGCTGCTGGGAATTGAACTCAGGACCTCTTCCAGCCCTGCTCGCTCAGGTGTAATTCACTGTAGCTGTCTTCAGATGCACCAGAAGAGGGCGTCAGATCTCATTACGGGCAGTTATAAGCCACCATGTGGTTGCTGGGATCCGAACTCAGGACCTTTGGAAGAGCAGTCAGTGCTCTTACCTGCTGAGCCATCTCGCCAGCCCACAATATCACATCTTAATGCAACTATTTTCCGTTGAAGAACCACTCTTTCAGATAATTCACTCTTCAGCTTAAATAACAAGCAAGCAACAGTCAACAAGGAGGACTGATTCACTCACCTAGCTCAAATTACAAAACTGCGCCTTTATTGGATCTTTGGAAATGAACACTGTCTAGAGTGGAACAACAGCAGAACAAGGAAGAGAAGCAGTAGAGTATTAAAGGTCAGTGTTTTAGAGTAAATATAAGTAACAAGAAAGACATTATGCATTACTTCTCCTCTTCTGGACTGGACACTATCATGAGTCTGTGGCTTCCACTGAACAGTGTGTATACAATACCACTGAGACTGAGGAGGGAGACTCACCCCTCCCTGTGCACCGGACAGGTGTTGAGTATTGGTAAAAATCTGCTATTAACATCAATAAATGCTTTGGGACAGATATGGGGGGGGGGTCACACCTGCATTAGGAAGTCAGAGGCAGGAGAATCAGTACACACTCAAGGCCAGCCTAGCCTACCAGAAGTTCCAGGCAAGACAAAGCTCTAGACAGCAAGAACCTGCCTCAAGATAAATTTTAAAAGCTTTTCTGCATTCTACTCACCTTCTTGATATTCATTTTCCAATACACGAGCAGACACGGGAAATAGGGTGTGCTGACTCCCAAATAAGTAGCTACTGGATTCTCTCTTGCTGGCCCAAAATTGCCTGAGCAAAAGAACTGTCAGTCAAATAGCAAGCTGGCATGCCAGCCAGCACCAGCTATCTTGAATTCATCACAGATCCCTTAAGCCCACCATCCAAAAAATAGCAGCCCACTAATTGCCCTTGTTCCTGGTTAAATCAGTTTGCCCCCTGCGTTTTTTACAATCACTAGCATAGATGGACCATTTCCACCTTAACCAGAGGGAAGCATGTCCTCCAGTGGAGGGACTCTTGTGACTCGCTGGCCATACCAATGACTGAGATTAGATCGAACACTCCTTCAGTTATACAGATGCTCTCCAGTGATGTCTCCCATTATTGCAACCATAAAATGTGGCTTCCTGGGTGGGCTAGTGGACATTCAGAAGTCGCAACAAACACAGCAAGACCTATAGCAGTGAAAGGGGTAGGAGTTACATTAGGCTCATGAATGGATACTAGTGTTCCTGCTTTAGTAGGCAAGTTCTGCAGTGTACAGGGTCCTGTATCAAATGAAGAAGGTCCCCAGCACTGTCATGGGCCTAATACTTCCCATGCCACCTGAAGCCTCATCTAGTTAGCTATGCCAAACCAGCCTGGGCTACCCACACCTGGATGAACCAGTCTGAGAGGGAACCTAGGTCCTGATAGCTTACCTGGTTCTGGCAATGATAACTGAGGGCTGAAAGACACCATGCAGCCACATGCCTCATGGTTGAAGGGAACCTGAACAGCTCACGTTATGGTGGAGCAGGAAAACAGGAAGTGGACATACAGAAACAGAGAGAGAAGAAAAGGATGAAAAATTGGTGGGAGTCCAGAGGAGAATCCACAGGTTCTGGACCACACAGGAGATCCAGAAGGTTTTAGAGTTTTCAGAGTCAAGGCTTTCGGATCCTGGGGCTAAGCTCTATAGCATCATTGCTGCTATCCATCACTGCAGCCAAGGATTAAGGGTTAGAGATCTGAGGCCTGTGCCCAAGCTGACAAAGCCTTCCTCCAGCTGTGCCTGCCTGCCTCTGCAGCCCATCAGGGTCAGGAGATGATAGCTGGGAGACTAGCGTTTAACAGACTCTTGTCTATCTATGATTTGTATCTAGGTGACATCAGGGAGAAGCTAACCGCTAACAACGATCTGTCCCACCGTTTTCTGAGTTTGTTCCATAGTGAGGAATAAGTAGATGGCACAGAAGTCAGAGTATACTTTCTTTTGTTCATTCCATGAAGTGTCTGTAACAGAGTGCATGTAATCTTACTTTATATCATACTTTACAGAGATCAAGACAATTTCAAAGGCATGAATAGGCTAAAAGTGAGACCACAGAACAGGATTTAGAATTCCATATAATTTCATTTTTATCTACTCATGAAAACAAATATGATTTATTACCAAGACAGAAGAATATAATGCTAGTGCTATTCTTTTAACCTTATATAAATAATAACATGACAGTGTAAATTAAATTCAGGAGAATGTCAAGAGGTTCATTCACCATGTTCAAGTTGGTGCTATTCAAAAGATGAAGGATTGGGCTCAATATATGTATATTAACAAATGTTATAAAGTATATAATTAGACAAGGACTGAAATCAAACGGTAATCTTGATAAAGCAGAAAAGGTTTTACAAAATCTAACATCTCTTTATAATAAAAATCCTGCAAACACTCAGAGTAAAAGAAACATATCTCAACATAATAAAGGTGACATTTTGCAAATCTATAGCCAAGATTGTATTGAATGAGGAAAAACTCAAAATATTTCCACTAAAATTGTAAGCAAGAAAAGGGTGCCCACTTTCTCAATTCCTATTCAATAAAGTAAAAACAACCAATCAAAACATCGGTTACAGATTTGGATAGAGATTTCTCAAAAGAAGAAATACAAATGGCTAATAAATATTAAACTATTCAACACCATTCTCCATCAAGCAAATGAAAATGAAACCTACTTTGAGATTCTATTTCACCTCAGTCAGAATAGTATCTTCAAAAAAAAAAAAATCCAACTAGCCAAAAAAGAGAAGCAAAAACATTGCCTCACAAGTGCAGATAAGGACATGATGGGGTGTAAATTGGTACAACTACTGTGGTCTACAACAGAGACACTTGTAGATCACGTTCATGCTGCTTTTAGTCTCAGCAGTTAGGAAATAGAGTCAGCCTAGATGTCCATCAACTAACGAATGGATAATTAGGCTCAACTGTTAAAAATGTATAAAAATGAATTTACACGACAAAACAGAAAAATGGAAATCATTGTACTGAATGAGGTAACCCAGTTTGAATGAGCTATCTCCTCATAGAAATGGAAATCATTGTACTGAATGAGATAACCTGGTTGGTGTTTTGAATGAGATAGCTCCTAACAGGCTCAAGTATTTGAACACTTAGCATCCAGTTGGTGGCACTTTGAAGATGAAACTTTGTTGAAGAAAGTACTTCACCAGGGAACCATTTGAGTGATTACAGCCTGGCCCTACTATCTGCCCTCTCTGATTCCTGCATGCAGGTGAAAAGGTGATAAGCCAGACTTATCTTCCCATTGTCATGCTTTCTCTCCCTGTTGGCATGCCTTTCCCACCGTGATGGATTCTATCCCTCTCAAATTGTAAGCTAAGATAAATACCTTCTCTCTATAAGTTGCTGTTGTCTAGGTATTTATCACAACAATCAAAAAGTAACTATTCAGGCCCAGAAAGACAAATGCTGCATGCTATTTCTCATCTGTGAATGCTCTGGTTAAATGTTTGAATTCATCTATTTAATTCAGAATATCTATATTGATCAAAAAGCTAGAAATAGCTCATAAATGGGAGGGGAAACATCTTGAGTGGGAAGGAAGATATTAGAACACATGTGACATGACAGTAGAGGTTAACAGTGGTAAAAGGTTTAAGTGTGGAGTGGGTTTAGGACTGGAGAACAGGAAGGGGTGGGAAGATACTGTGAATGGAAAGGCTTAGGTAGGGACTGTGGGGAGAAAACGTCACTCATAGGGAAGGTGGATGAAAAGCCAAATGGTAACCTACTACCTTTTTATTTTACATTTAAAAATAGAATTAAGGGACTAGCAAGATTGCCAAGCAATTGAAGAGTACTTGCTGCTGTCGCAGAGTATCTGGGTTTAGTCCCCAGTACCACACAGTGGCTCACAACTGCCTGTAATTCCTCTAGCCTCCACAGACACCAGACAGGCATGAACTGAGCTGTACAAGCTGAGCAAACAAAAGACCCAGAGTGCGCACACACACACACACACACACACACATACACAGATAGATAAATGAATAAATGAGTTTAAATGTAGGTGTCCTACTTGGCTTGCACAGGTATATAATACTGCTCCCTGAAGCTAATGGCTTAGTAAATGAAAACTCCAGCACTAGGAGTAGGATACCTCCAAGTTGTGTTCAGAGAGACCACAAATCAACATTGATTAGGCTACTGCTATTGGTAAATCATACTGCTGAGGACTCCACTTATTTTCATTGTAAAATGTAAAGAAGCAAAGCTAGAACTGATCTCTTCCAAGCTGCCAAGCAACATGGGCCCAGGTTTTGTGAGGGTGGCACACATATCATGAGGGTAACCAATAGCTTCCTAGTTAGATTTCACAACCACATCACAGGTTGGAACCCAGGCCTATGCCCAGTGCTATGAACCTGACCAAATGCCTATGACTGGGGAGCTCATGGGCTCTAGTAAGGGTGGCGTTTGTTTCTTTCGTCATTTTGACACAACTGGAGTCACATGGGAAGGTGAGCCTCAGTTGAGAAATTGCCTCCATCAGATTGTACTGTGGACAAGTCTATGGGGCATTTTCTTGATAGTTGATTGATGTGAGAGGACCCAGACCATTGTAGGTGGCACTACCCCTGGATAGATAGTTCTGGTTATATAGAAAAGCAAACATGGAGAGCAAGTCAGTAAGCAGCATGCCTCCATGGTTCCCACTTTACTTCCTGCCTCCGGGCTCTTGCCCTGACTTCCATTCATGACTCTATGCAACAAGAAAAAATAAATCCTTTCCTCCTGAAGTTGCTATTGGCCATGGTGTTTTTATATAATAACTGAAAGTAACTAGGAGGGTAGGGAACCAATTATTGTTTTCTAAATAGCATGTCAAACTGCTATATGTATGTTTATACCCATCGACTACTACTATTGCACTCATAAAGTCACAGCAGTCAATGTCACCTGCAGAAGGCCCACCCACAAATGATGGACTGGTCAACAACATTCCAGGTAGGGTCACATGAAAACCACTCCTCCTAAGGAGCCATTGCTGTAGACGGCTAAAAGAGGAAAGAGTTATGTTCAGTGATGGAGCCACTGGCAAGCTGCTCATAATTCAGTAAACTGCCCAATATGCATGCACAAGTAGCAGCTCCAATTAAATTCAGTGTATATTTTAAAAATGTGTGAAAGGAATGAATTGTGGGAAGAAGGGGTCCATAGAAAGTGTGACAGAAGTAAGAGAGAATAATGGTTGATAAATATGATAGAATATATTATGTATATGAGATTGCCAAAAATTATTTTAAAGGGAAAAAGAATCATGTAACAGAATTCAACCTGATCTGAGAAATAAATCATACCTTCAAAGGAAAAGTTTTACAGTCTCATGTTTCAGTCCCAATGAAAGGAAATATCTCATTTTCCCCACACTGGTTAAAAACACAGTGCGGAGAAGAAAAAAATGCCCTAAAACACCCCATGCAGGGTTGAGGTTATAGCTGTGGTAGATAACCCACCTAAAACCTACAGGGTTGGTCTGGTTTGATGATCTAGCCCAGCAAACTAGCCAGCACCACATGCTTTTTCCTAGATCAACATCAGAGAGCATTCCAACCTCGATGGTCTATCAGTTACACACTAAGAGGAGAAACAAGGAACCCATTGTTCTCCCTCATAAGCAGAAAGATCAATAGTAACATGACCAGTGCATGCTCAGGCTCTAGGACACAGATGATGGAAAATGTGATGAGGCTTTGCCTCTAAAGCCAAAGACAGATCCTAGTCTGTTCCTTTGACCTAACCCTGTAATGTTTTCTGGGCAAATGGCCACAATCTGAAGGGGTGACAGTTATTCCACGTTAGCCTCAGAAAACACTTTTCTCATCTCTGTTTCATGTTTCATGTTCTGAAAGGGTCACCCAAGACTGAAAGGCAAAACGTAAATGAGTTTCTAAATATAAATGTTATTCAAGGAGTATATATAGTTCAGGGGTAAAATACAGCTAAGCAAGCAAAAGACCCAGAGTTCAGTCCCCAGCATGAAGAAAGGAGAAGAGAGGATGGGAAAGGAGGAGGAAGGAACCAAGGGAAACAGGTTGGTGTGTTCATCTACAGCAGTGGATTGCAACCTGTCGGGTGTGACTCCTTTGTGAATCTAAGGATCCTTCCATAGGGGTTACATATCAAATTTCTTACATATCAGATATTTATATTATGATTCATAACAGTAGTAAAGTAGCAGTTATGAAGTACCACTGAAAATAACTATGCTTGGGGTCCCCACAACCTGAGGAACTGTATTAAAGGGTCACAGATTTAGGAAGGTTGAGGGCCACCGCTCTACAGTAGCTGGTATCTCTAAAGCTCCTGAGAAGTGGTGCTAAGTCCTGAAGTATCACTTCCACACTACTTCCTAAATCTTTATTTTCTCCCTTTCTCTCAGCTTCTTCATCTTCCTGTATCCCCCGTTCTTTAGTCCTTCACAAGCCGTAATATTAGCTACCAAGTACTTTACAATTAACTATCTATACACTAGGCTTAGAAGTGAACATCTACAAATCCCAATTTCTGGTAGTATATATTTTCTTCACTCCTGAGACAAAATACTCCACCAAAGCTACCTAAAGAAGGGTTTCTTTTGGCTTATAGTTTGAGGGTACCGTCCACCTTAGAGAAATCATGGCAGCAGGAACTTGAGGCAGCCTGTGGAATTGTAGCCACAGTTGGGAAGCAGAGAGTGCCGAATGCTTGCACTCAGCTTTCTGCTTTTATGTTCAGTAAAGTCACACAACATGCAGAATGATCTCACACACTGTTCAGGTGCAGCTCCCCACCTAGGCTATCCTACTTCACATGACTCTGCTGTCTATCCTGTGTAAGGAGTACTGTATATCACATTAGGTGGAGTTATGATCTTGTGAATACATGTCAGGTTGACAGAGGGTTGGACCTGGGATGGATAATATTGATAGTCAACTTGACAGGATCTAGAAACACTGAGGAGCTAATCCTCTGGGCATGCCTTTGAAGGATCACCTGACATTAAGCGCAGGACATGGTAATACCTAGAGGACCCCATATCCTTTTCTTTAGACACAATTCTTCTTTATCTTCTATTGTGGAGAAGCGATCCAGTTTCCCCCTGGTGGTCTACATCAATCATCCTATTAACACCGTAATTCCTTTCTTTGCCTTTGGACTCAAGGGCATCAAGAGCCCCAAAGAGTGACAGCTCAAAGCACAAAGATGATCATAGATTCAAGGTCATCTCCACCTACACAATGAGTTTGAGGCCACAGCTACATGACAGTTGGTCAAAAAAAAAAAAAAAAAAAACTTAAGTGAAGGTATAGGATACTTAGACTTTGAAATTAAAAGCCACATTGTTTTAAGCTTATGAGTCTTCAAGTGACCATTTCTCTAATGATGTCTCCAGGAGAAAAAATTTCCCCTATCCTTCCTGTACTCTCTCTCCACCTCATTATCCCCATAATCTATTCCACAAGTATTTAGTAACCACCTCATGTATCTCAGGAGTGTGGACAACCTTTGATTAAGTCTACACTGTCCAGACAGTAGGAATCTCCCACATCATAAAATAGGGAAAGAGTCTGCACTGTGAGAGGTTTATAAACACAAATCCTTTATCTTTTATTCACCTTATTTTATGTGTACAGGTGCTTTGCCTGTATATATCTCTGTGTATTATGTGCATGCCATGTAGTTGTGAGCTATATTATATTTGCTGGGAACTGATCCTCGGGAAGAGCTGCCAATGCTCGTGACCACTAAGCCATCTCTCTAAAACCATGAAACACTTCTCTTTCCATAGTACTACCTAATTACTGCTCACAAAATCTCTATGAAGTACATTTGACCTTTCCAATTATTACAATTGAAAATGCAAATCTCAAAACTGGTCATCAATCCACACCAATTCCTCAAGAGCCCACATCATACGTACTATAAACACCCCCTGACACGGTTCTATTGAGAAAAACACACGGTAGATACCTTAGATTAAAAATATAACAACAGCAGCTAAACGAAGTGTTTACCTCCTTACCATTCTGGAGACAGAGCACAGTGTAGGGAATCCTGACTTTGGGGCTAAATATGTGCTTCAAATCTCACCTCTTCAGATAACATATGCCCATGGTCTAGGTGCTCACTCTCTGGGACCCTACTTGTGTAGCACGAGAAGACACACCCAGCTCTAGTACCAGGTCCAGAAGTACTATTTAGAAAGGGAATGACCTAAGGAAGGCAATTCAAGGACTACAGGTAGGAAGAATGTCACAGCTTGTGACTGATCCTTCATTTTGTTTCCTTGCCCTAGAATATTAAATTTTTGTCTGGAGAGGAAATGATATGAGGGAGTTGAGAGGTGAAAGGCTACCATTCTTTTAAAATAAGGGCCTAAAATGTATTTTACCTAGTGAGTTAAAACAAATAGTGGAATAGTGTTTCTTTCAGGACATGAATTTCATAAGAACTAATGCTAAAGCCATAGGTCAAAATGTATGGGCAGTTCTTATTAAGACAAAAACAAAACAAAAATTGTTCCCCCCACCCCCGTTTAGAAAATGATGAAACTTCCCCCTGTTCTTTTAGTTCCTCACAGACTATAATACTAGCTGAAAAGTACTTTACAACTCACTATCAATAAACTGGGTTTTGTGGTAAAAATGGAAAAAAGCTTACACCTAAACCCTGGCCCTTACTAGACCATTTTATTTTAAAATTGCACCTTTCTTCTTGACCTCAATATCACACATTAAAATTAATTACAAGTTAAAAGAAATTGCACTTAAATCATCCAATCATTTGGAGCTAGATCATTCATTTTTCAAAATACATTTCATTTGTTGAAAGTAACTAGTCAACAAAGCTACCTTTTAAGTAAAGGTGAGGGCCTCCCACACAGTCCCAGTTCCAGCTCTGTAGAGGTGAGTTAGGGGAACCAACATAGCTGTGGAAGAGCTACATCAACATACAGGCACAGTGTAGATAAAGTAACATACAGACACACCATACATATAGTAATATGCAGACATACTGTAATTTAGTAACATACAGGCACACTGTACATACAGTATGTCATATAGGAAAAAAACTTGGCAAAGCTTTCTACAAGTGTTTTTATTCACTTCACTTAAGACCGACAAACATCAAAAGGCCAGCAGTGGCACTGGAGCAGGAGGCAAGGGGCAGGAGACAGGAGACACGTGGAGTCTAAGCTCCAGCAGAGACTGACAAAATGACTGGTATTTGTTTTGACAACATAATCTCTTAGATACATGTTTACCCTTAGCACCATAAAAATATATGTCATGGTTGCTGTACCTACTGGTGTTGAGAGTCTATTAATCTTTGAATATCTTACCTGAGTAACTCAATGACAAAGAGAGTAAAGAAATAATTTCTAGTTTCTTGAAGCTGGAAAATTCACCTACACTGCGCTTTAAGAATACAAGATTATTTGCAAGTCAATCACCTCAGGAACATTACATAATTAGTTCTCTGGGGAAGGATCAGGTAAGCAGCAGAATGAATCATTTAAATTGTCAAGAGAGAACTGGGAGACTCCAGGGATGGCAGCAGAGGCATGTGACCTTCAGAACTGGAGGTCTCATATTATTCCAGCATTCTTTTCAAAGGTGGGCATCATAAAATGTTCTTGCTTTCTCAACAGACCTAAAGCCGATTAAAGGCGCTAAACTCATCATTCGAAAAGCAGGAGCTGAAAGTAATAAAATGAAATGACTCTGGACTGGGTGTGGTGGCTGCTGACTATAATCCCAGGCAGCACCTGCGAATAATTTAAAGCAGCTTGCTGTGAGGAGGTTAAGGTCAGCCTGAGCAGTGCAGTGAGTTCCTCAACCTCCACTAGGAAGTGAAACCTCTTCTCTAAAGCCAAACATAATGGAGCAAACTAAAATTCAGAGAGTGCCACTGCGCCGGACTACATTCCCTAAAGGGGCACAGGAAATCACAGAAAAGGGACTCTCGCCCTCACCCTTCATCCTGCCATTGCAAAGAATTCAACGAATGCTTTCACTACTATTTGGTAAAGCTGTTTCTTCCTTTTCAAATGTTTATTTTTCATTTATTTATTTAACAGGGTCGGGGCATAGCACATGGTGTGGAGGTCCAGGACAACTTGTAGGAATCAGTTCTCTTCTTCTACCACATAGGTCCTAGAGATATAACTGAGGCTGTCGGACCTGGAGGCTAGCACCCTAGCTTGGTAGACCTTTCCACTGATGACTCTTTCCTTCTTGACTGAGGACCACACAGAATTTCCTGATTGGGGGATTGTGGAGCAGGAGGCTGAGAAACCCTCTCCAGAGACCCTTTAGCTAGTCTTTCCATGCAGGCAGACCCCTCAACCTCTAGACGCTATCCTTATAGAGATTCCTCACTGTGTAGAATTCCAGAAGCTGCCTTGAACATAGAAGTAGCTTTTCCCACTGCTGAGTAAGGTGCATGAATGGGCCAAAGGAAAGCATGCAGATAGAGGAAATGTGAAAGATGTACAGCTAGATGCACACACTATAAAAATTTCTCGTGCTAATTTTACTATGTTCATAGCTTTCTAATATCTTTGATGTTATGTTTGTATTGACTTTGTGATCTACCATCACCCCTATCTTCTCTCAATTCTACAAAGTGGATGAGCTCAGAGCCTGAGGAACTGACAGAGCTCTTGGTTATACCCAGTAGAATCCCTACCTGACCAACCAAGTAATGATTCTGAAGAAAAGTGAGGTGGTGGAAGGAGATACCTCAGTGGATAACAGAGCTTGGTATGAGAAACAGGACCTAGGCTCCAGTCCCAAGCATGCACATAAGAGTTGGGCAAGGCCATGTGTGTCTATAACCTCAGGGTCAGGGACAGATACTGTAATTCCAGGAGTTCATTGGTCAGGTGGTCTAGCCAAACCTGTGAGCTTCCGGCCCAGTGAAAGATGCTCTCACAGAAACTAAGGTGGAAAGCCATAGAAGACGACACCGGATGACCTCTGGCCTCCACATGAACACATCCATCCATCCATCCTCAGGCTGTACATCCATCCTCCTAAACACACACACATGCACACACACACACACACACACACACACACACACACACACACAGGTGTTAGAAAGTTAGAGGACACTAGGGTTATGTGCTTGCTGGCAGCTATCTTTACCAGTAAAGCCATGTCCCCAGTTCCCAATCTGCATTTCAGACTACTGTCTGGTACACATGAATACTTCCTGAATACATATATTGATTGAGACACAATGCCAGTAGCTTGGAATTCAAGAAAAACATGCTTTCTTATTGGACTTGATGAAAAATTTAGCAGAGAAAGCATACATAGAAATGAATTATAATGAGACATTTTTAAAGTTGGTATTAAACATAAAAATTTAAAAATATATACTATTCAATGTAGGCTTCATTTTTCAGTGTAGCCCTTTGACCGCTTCATATATATTTAATACATTTTGATTTCTTCTCCCCATCTTCTAATCTCTCCCACCACAATCACCTCCCCCTCCTCCCTTCCAGTCCATTTCCCATGATTCATGGCTTTTGGTTTGGTTTTGTAGCCTACTCAGTTTAACCAGGACTGTCTGCCTGCCCCTGGATCTAGACCATTGACTGGTGCCTGGTGAGGTCAGCAGTGAGTAAAAAACTTAAGGCAACATGGAGCAAATAATTTGCCAGGGAGGAGTAGGGCCCTTGAGCACCTCTGCCCTTCATGCCTGGCTATTGCTTGGTCCGTTCTTATGAAGACCTAGCTCACTCATACACAGCTGTTGTGGGCTGCTGACTGCAAGGATTATGCCCAAAAGATGGCATTTTATGGCCCTTCCTCCTGTCTTCCGGCTCTGAGATATTTTCTGTCCCTCCTCTTGCAACATTGGGAGAGCCTGACAGGGGATGGTACAAATGTCTTGTTTAGGACTGCAGCTCACAAATATTACTTATTCTTAGCTCCCTCTGCAGCCACAAGTCTGCAGTCAGTGCCATACACTGGAAAGCTTATCGTGGAGCCTAGCCTTTCTAGGCTGGACATCCGGTTTGTCGACAAAGCAGTTTTTCCAATGGTCTCAATCATGACAAGCTCAAATAAGCCCAGATAGGTTTTCCTCATACAATGACCCCAGAGTTAAGTTCAGTAAGCCATCACTGTCTGGCTGTACCCAGGTGCATTGTGACATTGGATGGACATTCACAGCTTCATGACTTAGTCCCCAAGATTGTCCCACCCGTGCTCCTGAAATAGCAGTCTTGTTCTGTATGTGAGAAAACTTTTATATGGTCTGCAGCTCAAAGCATGGGAGGGTAGAGCTCCCATGGCAGAGGACAAAGAACCCTAGTTTCCTTGGCCTGCCTTGGGAGGGAACGGGCACGGAGAAGACTACAGACTGAACTTTAGTTTCTGAGTAATGTACCAGTATCAGGGCTTAAGAGGATTGGTGGTTCTAGTTTCTCATGGGAAGAGCCAATTCCATGGTGTTATAATCTGGCAGCCATGCATAAAACCCCCAGGACTTATTATAACACCACACCATGACTTTAGTCTCTGACATTTAAATGATGTGGAGTTTAGTTCTGGATATGGAAAATTGAGCCAGGTTTTAAGTAAAGCCAGTCTGTGAAACTTCGCAGTGGAGGAGCACTGTCACTAGTCTGGATTGTGGTCATTAAAATACTGGTTTTAAAATTATTTTAGAAATGTTTATTTATTTGAATGATTTTTCACACAGATGTGAATACTTGTTAGGCAAAATAATCAAATTATGCTTGGAACACCCAACCAGAGCCAGATTTTTACTGTTTATTATTGCAGTTTTAAACCTCTTAAAGACCCATGGAATGACCCACGAACAACCACGGGTTTGATTCTGCCTTTCTGTACCTGACTTTGGTGCCTGCTCACATGTGCTATCCACTTACAGAAATAGAAAACATGCAAGGCATAGTCACTCAAAGGCTGGGAAATGACCTGAGGCTGTCAAGCACACTGAACCCCCCCCCCCACACACACACACACGCACACACACACATGTTTTCTGTTAAAAATTAAGCATGAACTGGGCATGATAGCTTAAGGGAAAGTTTAAGTAAACCTAGCAATTAGAATGCAGAGGCAGGAGGATTGCTACAAATAGAGGGGCAGCTTGGGTTACAAGGTTGAGACCCTGTTTCAATAAAGCATAAGGATAAAAGCTTTGCATCCCCGGGTTCTTGCTAAGTGTTCAGAACACACTAGGTGTTGCTAAGTGCTCAGAACACACTAGGTGTTGCTAAGTGTTCAGAACACACTAGGTGTTGCTAAGTGTTCAGAACACACTAGGTGTTGCTAAGTGCTCAGAACACACTAGGTGTTGCTAAGTGCTCAGAACACACTAGGTGTTGCTAAGTGCTCAGAACACACTAGGTATTGCTAAGTGCTCAGAACACACTAGGTGTTGCCTTGGCAGTTTCTACCACTGTAGAAAATATCAGAAATTTCAGGACACAGAGACCCTGCCCACTCCTCACCCACACTTTCAAGCACAAAGGTCTTGGTCTGTGCCCCATGGATTACTGGCACCTATATTCAATTAATGTGTAATACCAGCCCTCCCTGCCTTGGGTCTCACTATGTAGCCCTGTTTAGTCTAGCCTGTAACTCTGTATATACCAGGATAGCCTCAGACTTGCTACAATCTTCCTGCTTCTGCCCTTCTGGGAGATTACTGGCATCTGCTCCCATACCTCTTTGTTCCAGACAATATCAGTGTCTGTTGACTGGCAAACAGAACTGGACTAAACTGAAATCAGGGTTGGTTTTTTTTTTTTTTGGTATGATAATAGAGAAACCTCTTGTAAGATTATAATTTCTAGATTAGACAGTAACTACCCATAATTCCTAGGTAAAGAGAGAGAATGATTTTATTTTAGAGTGTTGACAGAATAATGTGAGCCTTAGTATTTAGAAGTGGGCAGGAAGAATGGAATCCCTTACATGTCACCACTTCTTGTTGTCTACAAGCCAATGCAAACTTTAATTGCCATTCAAACTTTTGCTATAGTGCACAAAAATATAAGGGAGGATTCTGGCAACAGGCTTTGTTTTTACACTATATTTTCTCCTTGTTTTGTGGCAAAAGTTTTAACAGTGGCAACACAAATAGCAAAGATGTACTCAGGAGCAGGGGGAAGGGTGACAGGGGTGGGGTTCTGTCCCAGGGTCTCAATCTCACTGGATCTGAGACTGGGTTTCAATTCTCAGACCTTTCAATGAGATTATAGGTGTGTGCCTCCAGGCTTGACTTTGCCCTGTCTGTTTCTAACTCAGTGTACAAAGCACTTTCTACAGTAACATGTGAGGGATCTGATTTAATAAAACAGATCTGCATGTGCATCTCCTTACCCAGAGTCTCTTACTAGATATCCTTGATCATCAGTGTCTCTGTTACTATAGGTTCTGCTTGTTTTGTTTTGTTTTGTTTTGTTTTGTTTTGTTTTGTTTTGTTTTTGAGACAGAACCTCCCTCTTCATTCTAGTTTAGGCTGGCCTAGAACTCAGTGTGTAGCCCAGGCTAGCCTCACATTCTCAGCAATCTTTTCAGTCTCTCAGGCACCGGGATTGCAACATACTGCCATCAGACTCACTTGAGACATTGTAAGGCAATAACTACATTTTGATTTTTGAAAGGTAATTGGAAATAAGAATAATATACAGGATAGTATTTACTGTGAGTGGTTATGTTTATGAGGAATGGAGAATACATATCATCTTAATTTTTTAAAAGGTCTGTAACCTAATTAAGGAAAACATGAATATTGGAAAAGGAATGTGTAATTATGTCTCACCCATGTATAATTAATTTATTGAATATTTATCTATGCAACAGATAATTGTCAATTGACTCACATTTAAAATTTTATTTTTTCTTTTTTATAGAACTTTGATACAATTGTACATATTATGGGGTTCGGTGTGAGATTATGTCCTGATTTTCTATACTGCTCAGATCTGTATGACTGGCATTTTTGACATCTCAGGTAATAGTCATTTCTTTGTGCCAGTAGCATTCAAAATCCTCTCTCCATATTACCTTGAAATATCTGATTTAAGTAGTATTCTTCTCAATATGAATTTCCAGTACAAATTTAATTTTGGTAGGCATTGAGGATTTTATCTTTCAGTAAGCATTGACAATTATAGGCATTGTCATGGCTACTACTTAACTTTTCTTTCTTCTTCTTTTTTTTTTTTCTTAAGTGAATGTCTGGCGAATTTAAGCCTCAACTTGGATCTTCAAAATCTCTCAAAGGCCCATAGCTGCAACCTTGATCATAGGCTTTGGAGTTATTAGGGGATGGTAGAGTCTTAAGGAAGTGAGATCTAGCGTGAAGACACGCATCATGGTGGATGGTCCCGATGAAGGTCCTGAGACCACGGGCCGCTCTCTTGCTGTACCTCCTGACTGTCATAGGGTAAATGCTAATCCTCTTGTGCACACCACTTCACCCTGATGTACTAGGGCTCCTTTGAGCTCTATGTAATGAGGACCAAGTGGCCATGGACTGAAGCTCCTGAAAGTGCCCCTCACCTCCTTGTAAAGCTGATTTACCTCCGGTATTTTATCATGGTGACAGAAAAGCTGACTGGACAGTTCTTTCTAGAAAGGTAAGAATAAGAAAGCACATACCAGTGACTAGGAGAATGAGCCAATAAAAAGAAAAAAAAAGGACGAGTTGCATAAGAAGGAAGGAAAGAAATGAAAATGGCCGCTGTAATGGAGTGCTACAGTTTAGTTCCTATTTATTCCCCAAAGGCCAAGTGCTAAAGGCTTGGTCACCAACCCCATTTCAGGAGATGGGGCCTACTGGAAGGAAGGTAGGTCCCTGGAGGCATGGTCTTGAAGTAGGTCTTAGGACTCTCATCCCACTACCTCTGGGCTCTCTGCCATGAGGTGAGTACCTCCCCTCCTCCATCTTCTCCCTGTCATGAGGTCTGTCTGACACAAGTCCAAGTGATCCACAAGTGATCAAGGTCTGAAACCTCCCAATCTGTAGCCAACCAAAATAGACCTGTCCTCTTCTAATTGATCTGTCTTGGGCATTTTGTCACAAGGACAGAGTGCTGCTCCAAGGGATATTAGCTCTGGCCAAAGGCACTGAAAGTTCTATCATAGGAACAGGAGGAAGGAAATGAGGG
>JADRCD010171105.1:0-10405 GCA_019843815.1 Montemys delectorum
GAAACGTCAATGAGGTGGGCACAGGTCTGGAGAGAGGGGGAACCTGGAGAGCCATCGTGGCAATAATGGGGGTGGGGGTGGGGGGGTATTTATGTCTTTTTCCAAGGACTTACATGGGCTCACTAAAACAATAATAAAATAATAACTTATACACGTTGAGTGCTGTGTAACTCATGTGACCCTCCTAGGGAGGCTGGCTTTGGGATTATTCCTATAGCGGAAACCGCAAGGCAGAGAGATGAGGCAACTTGATCATAGCACGTGAGAGCCGTAGATGAGCCATGTCTCTTGTCATTATGATGAGGTACTGTGATAGTTGCAAGTAAGTAGTGGGAAAGTGACAAGCTGGGGGACACAAAGTCACACCTCCGGAGTGCACATGGAGTCTCAGACATTCAATCAGTTATGGTACCTACTGGAGAGAATACAGCCACATAGTCAGAGAGGGACAGGCAGTCCTGTCAGCAAGTTTTATGAGAGAACCATAAAATAAATAATAAATGTAGGAGAAAGAATTACGACAGAACCCAAGATCTAGGAGATCTGGGTACGGCGACAGTGCGCACACTTCTAGCATTTAGGAACCGAGGCAGGAAGACCACAATTCAAAGCCAGTGTGGCTATACAGTGAAACCCTGCAGCAATCACTGAGAGACTTCCAGAGAGGCTGGGTGCAGCTCCACATACCTATAATGCAAGCACTTGGGATACAGAGGCAGGATTACGAGTTTGAGGTCAAGCCAGACTGAATAAGTCCCTGACTCTAAACAAAAAAGAAAAATATCTGAAGGATGCTACACACCTAGGTGACTGTCTTGAGACGTCCCCACTTTTGTTTGATCACAGCAGAGCTGGCTACCCCATTGTGAGGAGGTAGCTTCCGAATGTACAGGCAGGAGACAGCTGAAGGTGCATCTGAGGTTCCTCCCTAAGCTAAGTCTTCGGTGTGTTGGCAGCAGCTAGGTGGATAGACGAAACCACTGCACATGGCTAGGGACTTGGGTTTGGAGCATCTGGCCAGTAAATGGCCTAGAGTTTCTGGCAGAGGGTAACACTGTAGCTTGTTCTAGGTAGTCTTTCAGGAGTCTTACTGTGGCTGTGTTGGTAGGTAAGCAGGAACCCTAGAGCCCACATCTGGATGCTCTCTGTAGCCTCTTGATACACGTTGTCTGGAGTAGACATGTGGATTTAGCTTTGCCCTACACCTGCTGCTGAATGGGAACCCTCATTACTAAAGGCTCTCTCTTCCTTGCCTAAGGTACCTCCCCAGCTTCCAGCAGTGTCTAGGAGTGGGTGAAGGGATTGCCTTTCCAGTAGTTTCTCTTTGAATAGCTTTATAGGATGAGGAATAGACCTTATAGGAGGAGGTCTCAAACTGGCTGCCCATGGGAGTCACTTGAAGATTTTCCCTTAACATTTATGTGTATGCGGTTCTTTTTTTGCTTCCGTGGATGTCTGTGTTCCACGGGCTTGCCATCCAGTGGAACTGAAGTAACAGTTACAGATACCATGTACATGCTGGCAGTCATCCCTTGGGCTGTGGGAGAATGCCCTGTGCATTCAGCACTGAAACATCTCTGCAGCACGGTTGAAGAATGGTGTTAATGTTGATGGCTGGGTCTGGATCCCGGAGGTGCCGGGCTGGAGTTTGGGTTTTGAAGCCCTTTGGACTGTTCTCTATGCGTCCATGTGAGAGTTTTACTACAGTGGACTTGCCTTGTAGCTAGTCACCAGCAGAGGCCAAGACAACCTAGTCCTTTTGCAAACAACTGGAGCCATCAAACCTGGTTCTCTGGGGTGAGGGGAACAATCTCTTTCCTCATTTCCAGGAATGCTTAGCACTGCTGCTAGAGCAGCTGGATGCTCGTATGCCTCTTCTAGTTCAACACAGTCTTCAATTCTATGCGGAGTTCAAGGCCAGCCTGAGGTACTTGCCCGAAGCAATGAACGTAATGGAGAGAAAGTGGGGACACGAAGTTTGACTTGTAATAAGCAGTGGTGGTATATGATGGGACGGCAGTAGGCTTTGAACGGAGAACAACCTAGGCTTGGTTCAGATTCAACAGTTTGGAAGAACTGGAGATAGCTCAGTGGGTAGTGCTTGCTTAGCATGCACAAGGTCCTGGGTTTGACCCCAGCACCCTATAAATTGGGTGTGGCGGTACACCACTATGATCTCAGCATTTTGGAGGTGTAGACAAGAGGACCAAAAGTTCAAGGTCAGTGAGTTTGAGGATAGCCTGAGCCACATGAAATCTAGTCAAGAGAGAGAGAGAGAGAAAGCCATGCATGGTGGAGTACATCTTTAATCCCAGCACTGGGGAGGCACAGTCAGACAGTTCTTTGAATTTGAGGCCAGCCTCATCTACATAGTAAGTTCCAGGACAGCCGAGGCTACAACAAGAAACCCTGTCTCAAAAATAAATAAATAAATAAAAATGGAGAGAGGGATTGAAAGCCTAGGCCATCATTAAACTCCACATCACTGGCATTTTCTCCTGCACTCAAGGTATAACAGTAGCCACCAAAACACGGCTTTCTGGCACATCTAGGAAATGGACAAAAGCTGTCTTCCTTCTTTAAAAGCAATAACTTGCCAGCAAGCATTCCCTTCTGATCCAGTGGTCAGAATTAGGTTACATGCCAATTCCTAAGCTAGTCGTTAATTTGACCCTCAGGGGATAGATATATGGATGTCATAACTGGGAAAATGCTCAGTTGGGAAGAGTGCAGGACCCTGTGATATCCTGCAGTGGCTTGCCACAGAGGATCAGAGTCCCAGAGGTTAGTGATACCTACCATGGACCTATCACAGGGTGAGCCCTGGGCTAGGCCTGCTTCCCCTTAACCACCAAATTTCTTCAGCGGGCAGGAGCAAAACCCACTCCGCCGGTGAGCCTCAGTCCCTGCCAGCCATCATCCCGGGCTACTGGTTATGTCACAACAGCAAGCTTTATAGTAAGATTCCAATTTGGCAGAGTTACAAGGCACTTCTCAGACCTCCTCCTGTCTCCAGGGATGCTTTAACTACCACCTACCTTGGCTGAGTTTGTCCTTGGAGAACCCAGGACCAGGGTAGGGCTGGTTTGTGCAGTAATGTGGAGAAACTACCCCTGCCGGTGCCTGAGGTAGAGCTTTGCAGGTTCACAGGAGCACTTGTGGCATGACTTTGGAAAGTATCAGCCTTTCAGTCTGCACACTGAGGTTGCAGGCAAACATTGGATGAGGTGAGGTCTGGGGAGCACTTGGCATGCGGTGGGCACTACATGAGTCCCATAGCAAAGGGGGAACCAGAAACAGACACTGCAGATGACCCAGGAGGGCTTTGTCACCTAGCAGAGGCAAGGCAACATAACCCAGAGGTCAAGGGCAGGCCAAGGACCTGTTCTGTCCACAAGGCCCTTCCTTGTGCACCCAGCAGTAAGGTTTGTAACTGTCTGGATGTGAAGACCAAGGAAACAGAGGCCAGACTTTAAGGTCCCCTGCTTCCTGCAGGACGCTGGGGATGCCCAGTGTTTAGGCCTAACTGTGCCCCTCTCTTGTAGACCCCATGATGGAGCTGGCAGGCCCCGACCCCTCTGAACTTGACAACCATCAGGAGATGGAGGACTTCGAGGAAAACGCCTACACCTACAGCAGTGTGGACGGCAGCGCGGAGGCCAGCGCCCTCACTGAGCAGGCCATGAAAGAGATGGCCTACTACAATGTGCTATAGCAGGCCGCTGAGTGGGCGGGGAGGGCGCAGGGTGAGACCCACATACTGAGGGCTGCCCCAATGCAGCCCAGAACCAAGCTACTGCCCACTGCCCGGCCCTCCTGCCCCCAACCCTCAGATATTTGCACCACTAGGGACCTTTAGACCAAATGGAGACTGTACTACTGTCCTTGCAGGGAGCTGGGCACAGGCCTAGGCATCCCAGTGAGGGAAAGGTAACCGGGAGGTCCGTGTCTGGTTCTCCTTGGCCTGCTGCTGTGCGTGGGCAGGGGAAATGCTAGTGAGGCCTCTTACAGGCACAGACTTAGAGGTCTTCTCCAAGCCACCTCAGGCCCAGAGGCGCTCTCCAGGAAGAGAATGCTTGAGCCAGGTTTTATCTCTCTTCTGCACCGCCTTTAAGGACATCTGAGCTCCTGCACTGGCCAGCACTGCCCTCCCCCACCCTGCTCAGACCCAAGAACCTCTTCCCTCCCCTGTCACTCAAGAGCCAGGCAGGGCACTCTGCCTTCTACCTCCTGGGCCTCCCCTTTGCTCCACGCAGGCATGCATGCGGCCCTAGCCCTGGCCCTGCCTGTGGGAGAGCCGGGGAGTCCAGCCTCCAGAGCACTCTCCCAGGCAGCCTGCAGAGCTCCCTTGCCCCAGCCCGGTTTAAAAGAATGTCCCTAATGTGCGTTTCAACAAATTTCATCCAGGTCTGTTCCAAGCTAATGTACCAACCACAATGTCCTCACCAAACAACACCAGGACATGCCTTGCGTCTGGCAAGCGTTAACAAAGATAGCTGGAGGCCCCTTGGGCCAGGGGGGAAGGGCAGGGTGACACATCTCTGGGACCAAGAGAGGTTGTCCTCAAGGGAAGCCAAGGAAGACGACCACCCTTGGGAAGAGGGGAGCTAGAATGTTTTTTGTTATTTGTTTTTTATGAGCAGGCAGGTGTTGTGAGGAGTGGGTGAGCGAGCTGAGGCTCAGCGGGCTCCCAAGGAAGAGCAACTGAAGACCATAGAGAGGGAGGAAAAGAATTGTTTTGAGCAAGTGAGGATATTTTGAAGGTAATTTATGTTTTCTTTTCCAACTCTCTTGTCTATCATCTTTGATGGAGAGGGTTTGTTTTTTGTTTTTTGGCTGGTTTTTTTTGTTTGTTTGTTTGGTTTTTTTGGTTTTGGTTCGTCCAAGCCTCAGCTTTCTTGTGTGCTGTGTGTGCTTCCTGCTTCCCTTTCCTAAAGCACCCAGGCCTGAGGGGCCAGAGCCCTGGCCAGGTGTGTCACTAGCTGGGAGCCTCAGATGGCTAAGTCGGGAAGGAAAGGGGAGGCGGAGAACCACCTGGCCCTCTCCAGTCAGCTGGATCTCTTCCGCCTGTCCACTCTCCTCCCCTCTGTCCTCCAGGTTGTGACTAGCACATTCATAAACTCCTGAGCACCCAAACCCTTGCCCACAAATCCCAAGGCCCCCAAGGGGAGGAGCAGGCAGGGCGAACCCCAAAAAGGCATAGATGAAGCCACCAGCTTTGGCTGAGAAACCAAGAGGGGAAAACCAGCTGGGACAGAGGGTGCTAATTTGCAGTGTGACGGCCCCCAAGCCTGTCCCTAAGTGAAACACCAAGCCAGGCCTCAGGATGACTGTTCAAGACTGGGGGCGAGGGGGACACAGTGGCCTAAGTGCAGTTTCCCATGGCTCCCGGCCTCCCAGGTGCCCATCATGATGACCCTCAGGTGGCAGTGATTAGGTGTCACTGTACAAGACATTTATTTTTCCTGCTGAGCAGAAGGCATCACCCCTGCAAACTACCTCTTCCCACAGTGACTTCTCCCCTGGTACCAAAAAGCACCTGTACCTCCTCCTCCTCCTCTTCCTCCTCTCCTGCCAACGCAGTGGCCTTGGTCTTGGAACAGAAGGGAAAAGTCTGGCCTGGGTGGGGTCTCCCACTCTCTCCCAGCCTGCCATTGGCACAACCCCCTGGGGGTGCCATACACAAAAAGCCCCTGCCCTTGCCTTGTGCCCAGGCAAAGCGGAGAGGAAGGCACAGCACAGTACACAGTTGGAGCTGGAGGTGGTCCTGGCACGGCTCCAGCCTCACCCCTCCCAGGCTTCCAAAAAGGGTGACTCAGAAGCCCTGGCCGAATTCCGCTCTAACTTATTTTGACGTGTATACAAACCAACTGTTTAGCGATTCCACTTGTGCAGAGCCCTACTGTGTCTTTATGTTCCTGTTTAAAAGAGAAGTTTACTTAGCAATAATTATAAATAAATGAATATTCTTTAGTGAGGTGACTTCTTCTCGATGCTCTTGGAGGCCCTTGCCCCCCAAGGAGGTCCCGATAAGGCTCCCTAGTCACATGCCAGACAGCATCCCTCTCTGGAACTACAAGACAATCTCAGCCACCTGACCTGCCAGATAGTTAGGGGTGCTCCAAGCCCTAAGGGCAGGTTTTCTTATTGTTTGAGACGGGGTCTCTGTAGCCCAAATCTACCTGTGAAGGGCTGGGACGACAGATGAGTTCTCCCACGCCCAGCTTCTTTTTCTGGGTTGTTTTTATAGTTTTGAGACTTTTTGTGACGGGCTCCCACTATCTGCCTGAGTCTGGCCTGGAATGCCACTGTCTTCCTCTCAGCTTCCTGAAGCAAGTATGTGTGCACACCTGGCCTTTTGAGATTTTTTTGTTTTGTTTTCTATTTTTGAAACAGGTTAGTCAAACTCATGGTGACTGATCTTTCTACCTCAGCCTCCCAAGTGCTGGGATTTCAGGCATGCACTGCTATCCCTGACTTGTTTCCAAATATTCCCACTCTTGGATCTACAAACAGAACTAGAGGCAAGAGATAATTGGTTAAGAGCACTTGTTGCACCGGGCAGTGGTGGCGCACGCCTTTGATCCCAGCACTCGAGAGGCAGAGGCAGGTGGATTTCTGAGTTCGAGGCCAGCCTGGTCTACACAGTGAGTTCCAGGACAGCCAGGGCTACAGAGAAACCCTATCTCAGAAAAAAAAAAAAAAAAAAAAAAAAGTGCATTTGTTGCTCTCCTAGAGGATCCAGGTTCAATTCCCACCACCCATGTGGCATCTCACAGTTGTCTCTAACAACTAGTTCTAGGGTCTCCAATGACTTCTGAGTTCAGTGGCCCCGCATGTACATGGCACACAGACATACAAACAGGCAAAATACTCCATAAAATACTAAAGTACTTTTTAAACCTGAGGCTAGGGCTGTGCTTGAGACTTGTTTGGTAGACTACTTGCCTATTATACAGGAGACCCACATACACAGTATTGTGACACATGCCCATGATACCAGCATCCAAGAGGTAGACATAGGAGGCTAAGAAGTTCAAGGTCATCATTAATTATATAAAAATTTGAGGCTAGTCTAAGATACACAAAGCCATGTCTTTTAAAAAAGAAAAAAAGGCAGGTGATGGGGTAGGGATGAGCACTTGTTGCTCTGGGCAGTTGTGGCACATGCCTTTAATCCCAGCACTTGGGAGGCAGATTTCTGAGTTCAAGGTGATAAAATGCTTGCCTTAGCTAAACTCAATTCCTAGCACTGCCAACAACTGACTCCAGATACAGAGAGCTGACTGCATTATCAAAAAGTTACCCAAGGGGCTGGTGAGATGGCTCAGCGGGTAAGAGCATGGACTGTTCTTCTCAAGTTCTAATCCCAGCAACCACATGGTGGCTCAAAAACATCTGTAACTTGATCTGACGCCCCCTTCTGGTGTGTCTAAAGACAGCTACAGAGTAGTTACATCATCATCATCATCATCATCATCATCATCATCATCATCATCATCATCATCATAAATCATCTTTGGGCTGGAGAGAGCGGACCCGAGTGAGCAGAGGTCCTGAGTTCAATTCCCAGCAACCACATGATGGCTCACAACCATCTGTACAGCTACAGTGTACTCATACACATAAAATAAATAAATCTAAAAAAAAAAGTTACCCAAATCTTCCACAGGACCAACAAGCAGAAAGAGAAGGCACTAACTGCACAGGGACACTGCTTTGGAGAACTTTTCCACATTACTTTTCTAGTTGTGCCAAACGATAAGTCTGAGGATGGGAATGGGATCCTGTACACACACAGACCTAGGCAAGCCTGAACCGGCCTGCAGAGACTGGGGAAATCGGTTTCTAGCATATAACAGGGCAAAGGAAGCTGAGCCTGATCACACAGGCCTTGAATCCCAGCCTTGGGAAGCAGAGAGGTAGATAGAGCTTCATGACTTCAAGACCAGACTGATCCTTAAAGTGAGTTCCAAACTAGCCAGAGCTACGTAGTGATAACCTCAGCTAGGTTAATACAAGGATGAGGTTGGGTTGCAGAGGTCGAATGTGTGCTTAGTGTACACAAAGCTGGAGGGTGCTACAAAAGGTGCATGTGTTAATAAGACGTATCTAGAACATCACAAAACGATAATCCCTAGAGATTCTATGTGAGCTGCCCCAACTCTAGCTCAGCAACAAACACTACATGCAACTCTGTGAGGAAACCAGGGCCTTACCCCAAAAGTCTGGCAGCTCGAGCAGTCAATGAAGAACGCAGGAGGCCCCCAGGCTGCCTTGTTCCCTCTCATGAAAGGTGGCCCCCTGGCTGACCTAGTAAAAGCCTGAGGCACCCCAACCCTGTCCCTGGGGCATCCTACCAGCTGCTTCCTCCCACTCAGGGACAAACACATCAAGACAGTTTTTCGAAGAGCCTTTTAGTAGCTAAATATGGCACCATGTGATTCAGAGCAATATAAATGACAGTATGCAAAACACACTGACTGGCTGAGGTAAAGCACACCGTTCCTGCCTCATGTTCACCGTGAGAGAAAATGCTCACATACTTTAAAAAACATCTCCATCATATATATGTAAAAAAATGTCCTCTAGAAAGGCCACCAGAGAGAGAGAGGGGCTGGGAAGCCCATCCTCTGCCATGCATGGAGCTGGGTAGTGTCCACCCCTACTGCTTGCCCAGAGCTCTGTCCAGATTGCTCTTAATGGTGTCCAGGAAGTCTGTGGTGTTCAGGAAGTGCTCATTCAGCTTCACACTGCCAAGAGAACATCAGGGGTGACTCAGGCCTCCTGGAGGCCATCAACCAAGCCCTTCCCAGGCCATCAGACCTCAGGCATCAGAATGGCCTTCTCAAGCCACCAGGCATGGGTCCAAGTCTGCTAGTAGCCCACTGCTAGAGGGCCACAATACATTCAGCAGAAAGTTCAAAGTGACAAGCTACCGGGCACAGGCTTCATAAAAGAAGCCAGAGAAAGGTTTAAGGAGGAAAGCAAAGGAACTAAGCAACTGCCAGTGGAGACCAACTCAGACCTGGTCTAGGGAGGCTTGGCCTGAGCCGTTTCTCAGGACTTATCCTGCCCCAGACCCCAGGCAGCTCTACCCACTCTTGAGAGAGACTCTAAGTGGGGTCCCCTGGATTCCTCCCACCTGCTGAGGTCTCAAGCCCTGTTTCCCAAAGCACACACTTGCTGAGGCCATGGATGCAGCCAGCCAGGTCCTTGGTCATTGCTCCGCTCTCCACAGTCTGCACACACACCTTCTCCAGCGTCTGCGCAAACCTGCAGGAGATGCGGCAGAGTGAGGCCCTGGTGTGCTGGACAGAACTGTGGGCTGCACCAGCACAAGCCCTCCCCGTGAGCTCACCTGATGAGATCCTGGTTCCCATCCAGCTTCCCCCGATGCTCCAGACCCCGTGTCCAGGCAAAGATGCTGGCAATAGGGTTGGTACTGGTGGGCCGGCCCTGGGAATAGGCCACAGGATCAGCAGAGCACCAGATACAGACATCCAAGCTGGCAGATCAAGTTCATCCTCCCAGCCACCAGGACCAGTGGGTTTTGGACCTTGAGGTGCACACATTTACCTTCTGGTGCTCTCGGTAATGGCGGGTAACTGTCCCATGAGCAGCCTCAGCCTCAATTGTCTTCCCATCAGGGCAGACCAGCACAGATGTCATCAGGCCAAGGGAGCCAAAGCCTGGGGGGGGGGGGGCAGATCTCCCCTCAGAGCCATTCTTCAGCTTAGAACCCTTCATCTCAGACCCCAGGCCAGCCCACTGCAGCTGAGAGGACAGTAGAGCCTCCCAGGCAGCTGTCACTATGCTAGAACCGTTCTGTGTGCTTCCTTTCCAGACCCCATAGTCTGAGGCTATCAGTCCTGAAGCCTCCAGGAAGACCATTTCAAGAAGAAATAAGCCGCCATCAGCTATCTCGAAACCCTCCCTGTTTCTGATGCTGTAAGCCCCTTTAGTCCAAATGTCCCCAAATCCAGATTTCAGCTGGAATGAGTCTGTTGTCGAGGACTCTGGGGAAATCAAAAAAACTCCCCCAGACCCACAAAGAATGCGAAGGACTGAGGGAAAAAAACTGGGGAGCTTACATAAGAAAAAGATCCAGCTTGGTTTTGTTTTCTGAGTTTTTTGTTTTTTGGGGTTTTTTTTGTTTGTTTTTTTGTTTTACATTTATTTGTTTATATTTTGTGTAGGGGATGGTGCACATGGGCCAGAGTTATGTGTAGAGGTCAGAGGACAGCTTTGCAAGAGTCTATTTCCTCCACCATGTAGGTTCCTGGGATCAGACTCAAGCTGTCAGTCTCGGTGCCAAGTGCCTTTACGACTGAGCCATCTCAACGGCCCTTTTTCTGTCTTGTTTATTTTTGTGTGGCCTGGAACTCACAAGGTAACCCAGGCC
>JADRCD010171109.1:0-13359 GCA_019843815.1 Montemys delectorum
TTCCCTATACATGATCTTCATAGAACACAAGACAAATTCTCAATAAATAAATGTTGGGTAAACAGTGAAAGAACCTATTAGCATTCCTTCTGGTAAAAGAGTCTCTGCCAATGGTATGGTGATCAAGGTGGGAAATGGTTGAGAATATATCCAGGAGTGTTTTGGGGACTCTTAACTATACCACAACTCTTTATATAAAAACCTGTTCAATGATAGTGATTATAGTTTCCTGGCTACAACCTAGAGTTCCACCCATTGCCTGCTTCACTTCAACATGTCCTTGCATGGCTATAGTTTTAAGGAGAGGCATTTTTTCTCAAACCTTTTCAGCGTCAGCATCCCCAGTATGATACCTGAAGATGCTCTGTGAAAATGGGAACTCGATGTTTTCTTTCAGCACTTGGTTTAAATATCCATGAGCTTTCCAAAAAAAAGTACAGTCTTAAAAATCCAATAAATTACATTGTACTATAGATTTCCCATTGACCTCAAAGTCGCCACTAGGAATAGATACTTCATCAGCTGTTATCTGGGGTGAAAACGGTTTGCTAGATTTATAGATTTTTATGGCACCCGACTGGCCAAACAAATAGAAAAAAATTACTAAACTAGGATGTTGGGTCAGAAAAGGAGAAATTTCAAGGGAAATAAAAAGATATATATTTTTGGAGAAGGGACAAGTGGGTTTAGTGTGAGTCAAGTGAATAGATAAGTGTCATGGTTTAGATATACCAGAAGAAAACAAAAGGCTATAGAAACTGTGCTCCTGAAATTTTAAGACACTTGAAAGCCCTCACATAAACAGGTTGTGTGTGATCTGGCGAGTGCACAGCATCATATGAGGTGCTCAGCCCCCGCTCAGGCTCTTTGGGAAGTTGTCTACTGTGTAGCAAAGTTGACTTGTGAGAGCTCATGGTTTTGTTTCACCTTGAAAGCCTGTATTTTGTGGGCTGTACCATAGAATTCCATCCTCCCAAATCTATGCCCTTTAACCTCTCATTGGTCAAGGATTCTGTGCTTAGAGGAATATACTCAGTGTTGGTGTTTCTATGACAGTGGAAAGCCAGCATGATCAAGCCTTTACATGCTTATGATATCTCTAACAATGATTAACTGCTGCAACTTATTAACACTTTTCCCTATCAAAAACAAGATAGTTGTCCAGGATATCAGAATTAAGGAACATCAAACCTTTGGGAACAAGAACACAGCTCTCAAGTAGCAAAGGTTACCCCAGAAGGAGAATCTATTGGCCTCATGCTGAAGGCTGATGACTTTACCGAAAGAAACACAATCTCTCTGACCCCTGACTGTTCTTACTATCTCTTGGAGCAGGAAAACTCTTTTCTTGCCAGCCTGCCTGCTCACCCAGAGTTGCTGGCTGCCCCAGATCCTCTCTGCTCTGTCAGTATAGGCCAGAAAGAAGAATTTAGGGACTGACAGCAGCTAAGCAGCTTGGCTGGCCTGCACGCAGGGTGTGTAACTCCAGAACAATTCTCCAAGGGAAGGAAGGAGGCAGAGAACAGGGAGATAAATTAGTCAATTGATGTTTCTGAAGGACCTGCCTCTGCACATCTATCCTCAGCTCGTCTTTCTTATCGTACACAGGCCCATCAATCCTAGCATTCTAATCTGAGTTGGGTGCTTACTGTATGCTAAGTGTGTCTCTAGGGAACTGACAAGCATTATCTCCTTTACTAGCTACAATGATCTGTAATTTTAATTCATCCATTTTTTTTTTCAGACAAACAGAGGTACCGTTTGGCCAGCATCAGAATCTGTACCCAGTAAATTCTATTTAAACAGACAAACTGATTCCTAAGTCAGGGCCTTTGCCACTGTCCTGGGTGAAGCAGGAAGAGAGAATATGAGAAGATACATTGGGAGTTAAGTACAATTTTAAAAATTCTTTTGTTTTTAATGCAGTCAAGCTATCAAGATCCAGTGTCTCTCTAACGCGCTCCCCCCATCCCAGATTGCATTCTCCAAGAGGCAGGGCTGTTCTGCCTGCTTTCTCAGCTCCAAATTCCTGGCTAGTGATAGATACTTAGTCAATGGTTGCTGAATAAAGGGACAGAGCAGAGGACATGTCAACTGATTTTTGTCATAAACTCAGCAGAAAGTGAATTAAAAGTGAGAGTAGGCAGCTCAGCTCCTCTGGTTCCTTGGGTGCTGCCTTGAGTCTACGGCACCCCTGCCCTTCGACGACATCTGTCGCTTTCTCAACACTACAGTTTTCAGTAGGTCCTGGTGCCATGTGTTCTCTAAGCTTCTACTTTTCCTCACCCCAGCCCCACTGCCATTGTGGCCACTGTAGATTCTCAGCTCTAGCTGTTTCTTCCATTTCTTCTCTGCTTGAAAACACAAATTTCCTGTGCTACACCTTGGTATCTGGCCCTGAAGGGGTCTGCTTGTTTGTTCTTTGGTGAAAACAAAAATCATTTTTCGCAGGGTTTTGAAGGCCAGGGAGGGTGACAGATGCTAGTTCTCTGGGGGGAATTTGGTTCTCCATGGCCTTGACTGCAATAAGTTTTCAGTAAACAAACAGGTAAGGTCAAGAGTCCTACGCATGTGCTATATCTGAATTGTGCACTCTAAGCACAGATGACAGAACCCAGGGATCTCTGGTTTCCTTTACTGTCTTACAGGCATGAGAGTCACTTCCCTATAGCTCTGAAAGATTACAGTCACCTTTTTGACCAACACCACAGGCACAGGAAGACCTGCCCATGAGAACGAGTGACCCATTATTCTTCTGGGCTTTTCAGAGCCCTGGGAGTGACAGGCAGGCAGACCTGGGGCCTTCATATCCATTCTGCCAACTGAATTGTGAATGGTCCTGCAAGGCAGGTGCTACTGATTCATCATTTACAGATGAAGGTCTGGACTTGTTCCCAAACTAGCACAGTGACCACAGCCCTGCCTCATCCTAAGCTACATACAAAGTTTGATGTCCAGAATACTGACGATGTGGCCAGCAGTGTTCCCAAAATGTTCTCTACTCTTTGCTCTCATTTGCCTTGGGTTGTAGATGAACTGAGACTTCTCAGCCATGAAAGACTTTGGCGCAGGACGGACATGAACTTCACCTTCCTTTTAGTCAGTGAATAACTATGGCCATATACCAAAAACTACTTTTCCACATTTTAAGAGACAACTCATAGGAACCAGAATTGGCCATTTCAATGGATTTTACATATTTTTGAGCTAAGTCCTTTCTGGGTTTTGGTATTCAATTTTGAGCCAAAAGATGAATTTAGCCCAGTGTTCTCAGTGATGATCTCATGTACAAAAACTACTGATGTCCGAGCTCCACCCCTAAAAGAATGATTCGGACATTCTGGAGATGGGTTTAAGTTCTCAAAATGACAGCAGCAGGGACCATTGCTGAAATGCTGTTCTAGTCAATGGTATGACTTTGTCAAATAACAAACTACAAGTTCAAGTTACTTGAATGCTCAAGGCAGTCTTACATTTTTTTTCAGTCCCCAAACATTGGCTCTCAAAAATTCTGAGCTGATAGTATTAAGGCAATGGTGACATATATTTTAGAACAAAGGCCAGCAGCCAGCATAAAAGACAGAAGATAATTATGGAATATCAGATGCCCTGGCAGAAGGCCTGGGTGTGGCAGAGTGGACAAGAATAGGGGGCAGGAGAATATTAGGAAATTAGAAATTTTAATAACTTTGACCATTGAGGCTCATGACCAGTCTCTGAATTGTGTCTAAATTATTGCAAATACTGAGAGCAAAAACAGAGGAGAGGAACCCATGTCCTGGCATCTCAGGCTTAGGAACATAAAGGAATTAAAACCTCAGCTCCTCCCTTCTATCTGACTAAAGACCCCCAATAGGCTCTCTCTGAACACCAGGGAGAGCACATGTGGCTTGATTGTTTTTCAGGCCTTTCTTTAGAGCATGGAGAAGAATAAACTCTTGCTTATTGCTTAGGGCTCTTGAATATGCTCAGAGGCTCTTCATTATCTCCCTGTTAAAAGTCAGCAGTCTGTGTGTCTCATTTAAGAGTAATAAAATGCTCTTTAAAAGTAACAGGTAGATAATGTTCCATCACTCTATCGTTTGAAATGGAAACATGCATGAAAGTTCAAAATAAGATCAGCAAAACAAATAAATAAAAAAAATGGTTCCTCTCTCTGTCTCTTCCTCTCCTCCCTCTCCCTCTCTTCTTTCCTCCTCCTCCTCCTCCTCCTCCTCCTCCACCTCCTCCCCCTCCTCCTCCTCCTCCTCCTCTCTCTCCCTCCCTCTCTCTTTCTGTCTTTCTTTCTCTCTCTCTTTTGTGCATTACTAGGGATCAAACCCAGGGCCCACTACAAACTGGACAATTACTGTACCACAGAACTCCGCCTCCACCTAATTTCCTAGATTTGAATGAAAGAAATTGCACTTAGTAGCTACTTCATACCTTGGTGTTCCTGTTCGTATACTGAGGATCATCATAACAACAACACACCTTGTAGCTTCTGGGGGGAGAGTTGACGAGCTAACATGAAAAGCTCAGAGAAAAGCTGGATATACAGCAATAGCCAGCGAGTTTAGCATCCTGAGAGGCTACTCCTCCAGAGCCTATCAGAAAAATGTATTTGAAACTTGTACTCTTCTATACTCCAATCATTCCAAATATTTACTATTACAGTGCACCACATGACTCAGATTGTAGAAATGATAAAGCCATTGTAGTATGTGCCAAGAAGAGACTACAAGGCAAAGATGCTAGACTTAACCATAGCAGTCTGCCATTAGAATACACAGAGAATGGTGAACCACACACATTTGTGAGATAAAATGATTTGTCCTCACTTGCACTCTGTATACTTGCACTCTAAAGAAGAAAGGCTGGGATTAAAAACAAAGACATTATTCAATTATCAGGCAAATAGATAGCACTAGAAAATATCATTTTGAATCAGGTGACAGAGACCCAGAAAGACATTCATGGTATGTACTCACTTATAAGTGGATATCAGTCATAACCTACAGGATAACCATGCTACAACACACAGTCCCAAAGAAACTATGTAACAAGAAGGGCCCAAGGGAGGATGCTTTAATACCACTCAGAAGGGTTAGAAATAAAATAGACATCAGAGGTGGATGGAGAGAGGGAACTGGGCCAGAGAAGGGGTGGGGAGAGGAATGGAGGTGGGGATCAGGCGTGCGGAGTGGGTTGAGAGGGCTGGGAAAGAGAATGGAAATCAGTGGAGGGGCATCTCTAGGATGAGACCTGGGATGGTCTTGGGGATGGCCTCTTGCTGAGACTTCTAGCAGCAGGTGATACAGAGGAAGAGGAAATCAACACACCCACAAAACCTTCCACCCAAAATTTGTCCTGCCTGCAAGATGTGCAGATAAAGGTGGACCAGACATTGAGGGAATAGCCAACCAATGACTGGCCCAACTTGACACCCATCCCGTGGGAGAAAGCCAACCCCTGACACTATTAAAAATAACCTGCTATACTTGCAGACAAGAGCCTAGCATAGCTGTCTCTTGAGAGGCTTCATCCATCAGCTGATGGAAACAGATACGGAGACTCATAGCCAAACAATAGGCAGAGCTTAGAGGGTCTTGTGGAAAAGTGGGGAGAAAGATTGAAGAAGCTGGAGATATTGAAGACACCACAAGAAGACCTACTGAATAGACTAACCTGGACCCATAGAGGCTCACAAAGACTGAAACACCAACCAAAGACCATGCATGGGCTGGACCTAGGTGATTTATACATATGTAGCAAATGTATAGCATGATCTCCATATGGATTCCCTAACAAGTAGAAGAGGGGCTATCTCCTACCCTGTTGTCTGGCTTGTATCCCCTTCCCTTAACTAGACTGCCTTGTCTGGACTTAGTGGGAGAAGATGCACCTGGTCCTGCTTTGACCAGGTGGTACCCAGGTGCTTTGATGTCCCAAGGTGGGGTGGTACCCAAGGGAAGCTCCCCTTCTCAGAGGAGAAGGAGAAATGAAGGGAGGGAGTGTGAGGGTGAGGCTGGGAGGAGAGGAGGGGAGCTGCAATCAGGATATAAAGTGAATTAATAAATATAAGGGGAAAAAAGAAAGAAGGAGGAGGAGGGTGGGAGGAGGAAGAAGAGGAAGAGGAGAAGGAGGAAGAAGAGGAGGAGGAAGAAGAGGAAGAGGAGGAAGAGGAGGAGGAGGTGGAGGAGGAAGAGAAAGGCTGGAATCTAAAGTCTTCCTCACAACCTGTTCCCAGAAGGCTTAGGAAAGTAGGTGAAAGAACCCAAGGTGCTTTATGACGATTTACATTCTGCTAGAGATTTACAATAGCCCCATAGACCAATCATAGTTATTGGCTAAAGTAAATGTGCTTTCATGATTTCACAATTTTTAACTGAGGCAGATTGATCACTAAAATAGTATGTCACTTTAATAAAACCAACAGCCAACGAGGAAGATTCAAGCTGGTTGTCTCCACCAGAAGACCGATGGCACAGTTTCATGGAGGGACGCCCATGGAGTAAACACTGCTGAACCAGGCATTCCTGAAGATGAGGGAGGACTCTGATCACACTTTTTTTTTTTAATCCTAGTACACATAACTTTTTTCCCATGTGGATCTTCAGCGAGGCCAGGCAGTTGCCTTGGCTGTGTGGAATTCAGCAAAGAGAAATGCATGACCAGTGGCCACACACATCTGGCTGAGGTTTCGGCTGACTGCACTTTGGGATTTTTTAACTCCAGCCACTAACAAGGATCCCCTTCGTTTTTGACTATATAAGTCAACTGTGAGAACCTCGGGTAGGGTGACTTTTTTCTAGTCCCCTTTGAGCTTACTAAGCCCTGAGAGTGCAGATAGGAGGCTGGCTTTCTTGCCCTTTGTACTTCTTGTAGCTGAAAGCATCAGCTTCTAGCAAGAAATGGGGATGCTGGGGAGGCATTCAGCATATTCTACATGTGTGGGATCATGGACCAATGCATCCCGTACGGTTGCGCAGTGGTCAAAGCAAAGCCTCAACCTGGCGTCGCTCCAGCTTTATACATGTTTGCCAGGTAACTTGGGCTTCCCTCATAAGCCTCATTTCCTCCTCTGTAAAATGGGATAATGACAGCCTAGACCTTCTTGATGTAGTCATGGGAATCAATGAAAAAGTTCCTATAAAACCCATTGTCCCACACTGTGCTGTTTTCTTGAGTCTTCACAATGATCTGATGAGGTGGATGCTGTTGTGCCACATCAGCTGATAGAGAGGCAAAGCTGAGATTGTGTAATTGCTTCTGCGGTCTCACTGACCCATGAAACATCTGAGTTGACCCTTTTTGTTTATAGAAGAGTGCCTTGGTTAGGTTTCTTTCTATTGCTGTGATAAGACACCATGATCAAAAGCTACTTGGGGAGGAAAGTGTTTCAGTTGAGAGTTCCAAGTCACAGTTCATCATTGAAAGAACATAAGGAAAGGCAGAAACCTGGATGGAGGCAGGAACTGAAGCAGAGGCTATGGTGGGTGCTGCGTACTGACTTGCTCCTCCTGGCTAGCACAACATCCTTCCCTAACCAGCCCAGGATCAACTGTCCAGGGGAAGCACCACGAATAATGGGATGAGCCCTCCTACATCAATCACTAATTAAGAAAATGCCCTCCAGCAGGCCTACAGGCCAGTCTTCTGGAACCTTTCCTTTTCAGGTGTGTCTCCCTCTCAGACAGCTCTAGCTTGTGTCAACTTGACAAAACAAACAAATAAAAAATCAACCCGGGCAGAGAGAAACACAGTTAATAGAGATTCAGGGAACTAGGCCAGACTGACTTAAAGTAAATTTGGGGGCTAGCAGAGGTATGAATAAAAAAATCCAACACAACAAAACAGTTCTTTACACTTCACCCAATACTTTTTCCAGTCTTGACTCTTAATTCTAGCCGGGAAGCACAGAAGTATATTAAGAAAAATGCCTTGTTTCAGCCCTAAAATAACTGGAATGTCAACTGGGGTAAGGCAGAAGTGGAGGGTCAAAGGACACACACAGACCCTCGTTTTCCACAAAGCCTGTTAGTTTCCTATCAAAAATGTTGACTTAAAAGAAGATACTGAATTCAACCATTTCAAGCTATGAAACTCATCATTTATTAATCATTCATTAAATATCTGCTATCAAATACCAATAAATTGTAGCCCAGCCAAGTAAACAATGGCTTTCCAAAGCTTAAACAGAAAGCTAGTTCACAGACTTTCAATTTTTCTTGCCTGCTTCTGATTTCGATCCCAAACAGACATTTTCAAAACTTGGAAATGTTAGGTCTCAAACCAGGGTCAAATGGGTAACTGAAGTGCCTATTTAACATATCAAAGTGAACTTTGGCTGCCAGGTTCTCCCATCCTTCCTCAGTCCCTACCTGTAACAGGGCTATGGCTGGAATGACCTGCCCCTTACCTAAGCTTCTCCAGCCCAGAGACTGGACTGCCCTTCCCCTAACTGCCCTTCCTTATATTATCCAGCCTTTTTGGTTTTCTGGCATATTTTTGGTCTATCTTTTACTAATCCTGGTCTCCTGGTCAGTGGCTCCTCTCCCTGTCTCCCGACATGCTTGGCTCAGGATCACATTCGCCCCAGACTCTCCCAGAGGTCCGCCTCTGGCTATGCTCTCCCTCTTATCTGCAATAAACCTTCTCCTCCACTATACCTAGGAGCATCCACGTCCTTCCTTTTTTCTTTCTTTTTTTCTTTCAGGAAAATAGAATTAAAATGAGTTACTAAATGCAGTTCTCCTTGGACTTAAGAATTCACAGACTAGAATGTGGAATAGATTCCTTTACTTATTTAACTGGCCTAAGTATTCATTTGCACTTGCATTCACATTTTTCTTTGTGGGAAGGTAAACCTGTATGGTCTGGATTAAATGCCTGAGAGGGCAGTATGTCATATCCAGGATCACTCCTAATTGTGATGACTGGCCTTGCTGCCATCATTGTCACTGTCATCTCTGGTGACTGGTGACTGGCCTTGCTGTCACCATCATCTCTCTCATTCTTATGGTACTGGAATTCCCACATTCTCATCTTGGAGATATATATATTTTTTAAACATAAGCATGATTGTTGTGGTGGGAGTGCACAATTGTATGTGTGTGAGTGTGCATGCGTGCCAGAATGTCCTTGTGGAGGTCAGGGGACAATTTTAAGAAGTTGTTCCAAGGCTACTTCGCCTTCGTGATTCTGGGTGATTTGTTTGTCTCCACCTCCTCTCTCACCTTAGGAACTCTGGGACCACAGTGGCATGTCATTACATCTTGGTCTTCACATGGGCTCTGGAAATCAAGCCTGGGTCATCAGGCTTGCACAGTGAACCTCTTACTTGCTCATCCATCCCCTTGGTCCCGATCTTGCTAAGTTGTAAGGTAGACACCAGTAACATAGTCTTTCGTCTCATTATGAGTATTGACTCTTCATACATTACTGATGCATTATTTAATTCAAATTCAAAAGTCCTCTTATAAGCCCAAAACAACTAAGGTGCTAACATAGAGTTTTGTAGTCCTGATACTAGGTAATCTATGACACTTTAACATGCAGAGACTTCTCTATAACACAGCCAGTGTCAAGGGAAACAAATGGAAGCAAAGTTCCTTCTCTAGATGTGTTCTCACTTGCATTAGTCTGTGCTCAGAAACAAACACTCCATAGAATCTGTTTCTTTAAGATTCTAAAAATAAGTTGATCTGTAAGTGACTTTGCTGTAATACATACAGTGAGTCAGACAGAGGAGTAATAGCCATTTATAGAATATGAACTGCACATTGCCTGGGGTAACCACTTAACCCTCACAAAGGGAAAAGTGGCCTTTCAGGTGGTGCAGAGTTTGGTCTGTGAGTATTATTTCTGAAAGGAATCTTATTATAACTCTGGCTAAAAATACTGGACTAGGTCCAGAGTCGATCATATGGTCAAATCCTTTGATAAAAAGAAGATTGCCATAGAGTATATACGTGCATGTCTATGGTCTATGTGTGCATTGTCATATTCATAGTCTGTACTATTTGGTATTTTTTATTTTTGGTTGGTTAGTCTGGCTTTTGTCACCTTGACACAAACTAGATTCATCTAAGAGGAGGGAACCTCAACTAAGAAAATGCCTCCGTAAGACATGGCTATAGGCTTGCTTGTTAGGCATTTTGATTAGTGATTGATGTGGGAGGGCCCAGCCCAGAGTGTGTGTGCCACCCCAGACTGGTGGATTTTATCAGAGAGTAAAATGAGCAAGCCAGTAGGCAGCACTCTTTCATGGCCTCCATATAAGTCCTGCCTCCTAGTTCTTTCTCTCTTTCCCTAGTTCTGCCCTGACTTCAATGATGGACTACAATGTGGAAGTGTAAGCCAAATAAACCCTTTCCTCCCCACCTTGTTTTTGGTCATGGTGTTCCATCACAGTAATCATAACCCTAACTAAGAATATAATATATATTGTGTGTGCATTGTCATATGAAGGCATGTGTGTATGCCTTCATAGTCTTGTAAGTAGTTGCCTTAGAGGTCAAGTCTGGTGGCTACATGTTGACAAAGTTTCCTTGCCTGTCTGATGGAATGAATATTCTGAAGGGCATAAATGACTGGAGATGGAGAGGTTGAGGGGAAGGGGAAGGAGGAGGAGGAAGAAGAAGAGACACAAGAAAGCACTTTGTAAAAAAGAATTTGCCCCCTTCTTTCATATGATCTTCATTCACAAACATGCCAGCTGTTGCCTGCACAAGGATCTCAAACCTGGTACACTGGGAAGCAATGCACTACCAGAACTACGACTTCATTTCAGTGCTACTTGCTGACCATCTCCACCATGGTGATAAGATCTTTTTGGTCTTAGTACAATTTAAACCCATTTGAGATTTCCTAACCATCTATTGGCTAACACACTGGTTGTAAGTATTAGGAAATTCCACCCTGGGACTTGGGGACATATTTTATTTGGATTATAGGATCTTCTTGAATTAAATCAATAAATCAATCAGTTATGTTTCTTTTCATCTCAGGAGACATCTTGGCCTTAACACACGAAGTCGCCATTGGAATGCACATGTGGTATGATGACACACTCTGCCGCCCAGGTGTGGTTCCAGGGTCACACAGAACACTTAAATCTAGAGATTGACTTCACAGTTCAGTGTAGACACATTGTGTTACTCAAGGGGGTGAGATCATGTGCTGGCATGAATTTATCAGTCTTTTAAATGAATGAAGTTGAATTCAATCAACTGACCTTGGTCCAGAGGCTAGAGATACAGGCAGAGTGAAACAAAACAAGTCAAATTAGACAGGAGAAAACCCCAGTGTGTGGGATTGCTTTGTTCAGAAGGTGACACTACTGAATTTAGTCTGTGAAGATCTTGTCACGTGACAATCTACAAATAACTATGACCTAAACACAAGAACGAGAGACAACCCATCTAGGAACAAATGGACACATTCCATTGTGGTTGTATAGTGTTTAAAAATCTATTTTTGGACAAGGGAATACTGTAAATGCTTTCGCTTCTTCATAGCTATCATAACCCCAACTTTCTGGCTCTCAATAGTTTTCAACAACTCTACATGCCGATTATATTTTTTTGCAAACAACCTTAACTGGTAAACATTATTCTACCAGAGAGATGGGATTCTCTGTGACTCTCTGAGTCCCCAAGACCAGCCAAGATTCACTTGGCCCTTGTGACTGACTCTAAGCTGGGTATCATTAAAAAATGCCCCGGATTCGCTGTACAATTTGAAAGTCACTCAGTTCTGGGGGTGGGGCCCTTGGGAAATGTTACTCATATTAGGCATGTGGGAATGTCTACTTCATACTGAATGACTTTGGAAGTAGAAATTTAACACAACTTTTTGGATTAAAATTCATTTCCAAATTTGGGCCTGGGTTTTAAGGTGAAAATCTTTAGGGGACTTCTCGTGGGCTTGTGAAATGTCAGTGTCAACAAACACTGCTGCATTCTTCAGTGCCAGCTGGGACCACAGACCGTCCCTTTTTTCATTACATCGTCTCCTGAAAACAGCACTTGTATGGTGGAAATCATGGCAATCGGTGTAGACAGCATTACTCCAAAGCTGGATTGGCTTATCACTGAATTCAAGAATTTGCCATAGTCGTCCCTTAAGCAATGAGAATGACTGATGCTAATTTGAATGTCAAAATGGAGTTTTGGCTGGGTGTGGAAGGAAAAGGGTATAGATGTTTGCTGAATATATGACAAGGCCAGCTTGACATTTATCTTAAAAGTGTCTTCTTGTGAGCTCCTTTATAATCGGAGAGAATCAACTCTGGAGAGAAAGGTGGTTCCTCATTAGACAACAGCTCTGTGTTAAGAACTGGAGATGCTGAGGCACAACTTTCAGTAGGCGTGGCCTCGTGGAGCAGGTGGACTCCATAGCGAATTCTTCAGTGATAAAATTTCCTTGAGGTACTGTTAGGCACTTCATCCAAGTGGAGTGGGACCAGGCAGGACTCATTCTTTAAGAAATAAAAGGAATTCCTTACGAGCCAGTTTCCTTATGAGACGGCATGGCAACAACCTCAACATAAAAGACGTTGGCATGCTCGCTTTCTGGCATTTCTAAACACAGACTTTCTTGAATCCTACTACTGTACTAGAAACTAAATCAGAGACGTGGGCCCTGGCTGGCCCACTAAAGGATTACCTTCTTTTTGTCGTACTGGGGCTGAATTTAGGATTGGGCTGAGTTAGACCTACATCATTGAGCTAGATCCCCGGTTCTGTTAATTTTCAATTATTTCACTGATTGGTGTGTTTAACTATGCATTTGGCAGAAATAACCTAAATTTGTTGTTTAAAACATATAAGAATATAAATAAACCCAACAGTCCAAAATCAAATACCAGGATCTACTTCTAGTGATTAGGATTTAGTTTAGGATAGAGGGTCCCTGGGCCTCTAAATCTAGAGTTCACCGACACCATCCTAAACCTCATTTTAGGAACCAACTGCTGGGAATTCATCTCATAACATATAGGGTTCTATTAGTAACAAATTTAAATCAGTGTCTTTTTGATCATCTAAATAATATCTTTTCTTTCTATTCAATTGTTTCTCTTTTTTTGCCTTCTTTTTTTTAATTAGATATTTTCTTTATTTACATGTAAATTTTCCCTTTCCCAGGTTCCCCTCCAAAAAACAAACAAACAAACAAAAACAACAAGAACAAACTCCTTTTGCCTCCCCCCTCCCCATGCCTGCCACCCCACATTCAATTGTTTCTTAATGGTTAATCTGTTATTTAAGCTTTATCAATAGGTCCCTCAATGCTGTTTCAAACCCAAAGTGGTTTCATCTATTTTAAACACTGATCTGTGAGGATGACCTGAAGAACTACGAAAACTTCTCTCCT
>JADRCD010171111.1:0-5000 GCA_019843815.1 Montemys delectorum
GGGGGGGGGGGGGGGGAAGGGCAGGTCCCAGCTGGACGTGGGGGTGCACACTTTTGATCTTTGTGAGTTCAGTGCCAACCTAGTCTCTGTAGTGAGTTCTAGGACAGCCAGGGCTACCTGGTGAGACTCCATTTCACGAAACAAAACAAATCCCAAGTAAGTAGATAAATAATTTAAATTTAAAAAAAGGAGAAGGGCAGTTCCGGGCAACCGCACAGTGGCTCACAACCATCTCTAAAGAGATCTGGCACCCTCTTCTGGTGTGTCTGATGACAGCTACAGTGTATCGATATAGGTAAAAGAAACAAAAAGGAGAAGGGGTCTCAAGACTATGAGAGTCATGATGGGGCCTCTGAGTGGGAAGGCATTGGAAGAGGAACATACAGTGTATCAGAAACAGCATAGCAAGACCTCAAAGGAAGGGAGAGAGGCTGCCCTTTAAAACCCCAGGAGGACTTCATTAGAAGGGACAGCTTGATTTAAGGGAGGGGCCATCAGGACAGGATGACATGAAAATTCCCCTGAGCAAAGGGGGGGAGGTGGTCCCTGATTTTTATAGTTTTGGAGGTGCTAGTGAGAAGCTTTACATCACATGATTTAGTCTGGGCTAGCCCACACACCTCAGAGCATGGAGGAGCCAGGTACTGTTTAGGATGTAAGCTGCAGGGAAGTGTGTCTCAATTTCTTCAGATTGTGGGACCTGGACTCTTAGAGTGACCAGAGTCTTAAAGGGACAGGCTGATAATCTAACAAACTCCTGCTTCAGAATCCCTATTAGATTAATTAAATTCCTCTTTTGCAAGAGTTGGCCAAGAGGCTTAGCATAAAGAAGGTCCTTTCTCTCCAAATTAGCATCCATGTGGAGGGAGGGTAGGCAGTGGGTCCAAAGCCTAGCTGCTTTGCAGTAACTTTTAAAAAGTTGTTTTAAAATGATGTGTTAATTTAAGCCGGTTGTAGTGAGACAGCCTTTGAGTCTAGCATTCAGGAGGCTGAGGTAGGAGGATCTTTGTAAGTTTGAGTCTAGCCTGGCCTACATTGCCAGTTCTAGGCCCACCAGGACTACATGGTAAGACTATGTCTCAGAAAAAAAAAATCATTCTTAGATAAAGTAACTTGATTCCACTCTCACTAAGGATTGTCTGCAGTTTTCAGGTTGCTCTGTGGAGGAAGTTCCTCTTCCTGGACGGCTTCCGTTGCTCCTGGCTAAGGTCCTGTGGCCAGGGCAGCCTGCATTCCATGGTTCTGAATGCAAACAGGCGCCTTCCTCATGAACCAACTTCCGGTGTTTTCCTTCTATGGAGGGTTTTTCTAGGGCAGTCTTACTTTGATTGGGTTTTGTGTTTCTTCTCATTTTCAAGTTCCATCTGCCATGTCCTGGGTGGAAGGTTCATTGCCAGAGGGAGCTGTTCTGTCCCCAGCTGTCTTCAAGGCAGGCTTGCACTCCCTACTCCTGGGAAGGAAAAGCCAACAACAAAACAACTTGCACACCTGAAAGCCAAAGCGGATTCTTTAAGACTCAGCTTTCTGATCTAACAAGCCGAGAGAAGTTTTTCTTGGATACTGTTTAGAAACATAATAAAATTTCAATGTCCTTCAGCTAAAGGTCGTTTCCCAGTTGGACAATAAAGCGTGTTGTTCAAGGGAGGCACTGAATCCTTAAGCAAACAAATCACTCGGGTACCCTGGCTAATTGTATTTTTATTGCAAACACTTAATGACCTGGAAAAACAGAGCGTCATATTCTCACTGGTGAAATAAAAACAGATTTGTTTCAGGAACAAGTGAACTCTTTGTTAACATCACTTTCTGGGTTTGGAAAGTATAAGGACTACAGAAACACTAATCATGGTGGGCTCAGAGGTTAAGAGCGCTTGCAGAGACCCAGGTTCAGTTCCCAGCACCCACATGGCAGCTCACAGTCATCTGTAACTCCAGCTCTAGGGCATCTGATGCCCTCTTCTGAACTCTGAGGGCACCAGGCAGACGTATGACGCATAGACATATATGCAGGCAAAGCACTAAAAGAATAAATATTTATTTTATAATTTTTAAAACTTTACAAAAATGATGATGTAAACACAGGAGCTGAGATGGGAGAAACATGAGGTCAGGTGGAGTGGGGGCAGGGACCAGGGGAGAGGGGGACAGGTAAGAACTGGTTTGTGTGTTAACTTACAAAATAATGAAAAGAACAACAAAACTCCCCATAACTTCTATAGTAGAGGATGATTTAGAAAGTTACCCAGAAAGCTATGAGCTTGATGGAGCAGGGTGATATAGGAGCCTTGTGCCTTCTGCTTACTTTTTATTTAACCCTAAAAACCATTCTAAAAAAATAAAGGTTATTAAAAGCAAAAGCATGGGGCTAAGGTGTTGGTAAAGTCCCTGTTAGGCAGGCCTGAGTACCCGAGGTAGGATCCCTCGGCCGTATAAAAAGCCAGGTGTAGGTGCACACACTTGTCACCTAGCTCTGGGATGGAGAGATGGGAGAACCCTGGAGTCTAGTCTCGCTGAGTTGGTGTGAACTTCGGGTTAGGTGAGAGGTCTTGTCTCGGAAAAATAGGAGGAAGATACCCAACCTTGACCTCTGACCTCGACAAACACATGTGTGAGTATGAACATATATACATTTGTATACCACATATACACACACAGACACACAGGCGTATAGACACTCAGACACAGACACACACAGAGACACAGGCACACACACAGACACACACAGACATATAGACACTCAGACACAGGCACACACATAGGCATACATAGACAGACACACAGACACATATAGACATATACAGACACACACACACAGACATACAGACACACACAGATGTACACACACAGATACACACAGACATATAGACACTCAGACACAGGCACACACACAGACATACACAGACAGATACTCAGACACACACAGACACAGGCACACAGACAGACACTCAGACACACACACACACACACACACACACACACACACACACACAGTGGCAGCATACAATTGTAGCCCCAGTACTTGGATGGGAAGTAGAGATTGAAAGATAAAGAGTACAGAGTCATACTCAGCTATATGTTCAAGGCCAGCATAGACTGCAAGAGACCAAATCACAAACAAAGTACGCTTCAAATCAAATTCTTAAGCATACCATGGTCCCCAAAGTAGACTGTGATTTTGTTGCTGTTGTTTATGATTGAACCTGTGTTTCCCTTTGTAGTTCAGACTGTGTAGTTCAGGCTAGAGTTGAGCATGTGACCCTCCTGTCTCTGCCTCCCAACAACTGGGGTTACAGGTAGGCACCATCATCTGTAAAATCTGACCTCAAACCTTAATTTTAAGGTAATTTAGCAGTATGTTTATGGGATAAATCATCGCCTCAAGTAAACCAAGATGTTGAATTTTTTTTAGATTTATTCTATTTTATGTATACAAATGTTTTTGTCTGAATGTATATGTGTGCATCACAAGCATGCCCAGTGCCCTTGGAGGTCAGAAGAGGACATCAGTTCCCTAGGAACTAGAGTTTCAGGTAGTTGTGGAGTGCTGGGAACTGAACCTGGGTCAGTGTAAGGTCAAGCACTGCTAACCATTGAGCCTTCCCTCTAGACCTAACCAAGACATTTAAAAGGACTGGACGTTTTTGTTTGTTTGTTTGTTTGTTTTAAGTTTTTGAGACAGTGTCTCACTTATACATCTCTGGATAGTATGGAACTCACTCTGTAGACCAGGCTGGCCCCAAACTAACAGAGACCTGCCATCCTCTGTCTCCCAAGTGCTGGGATTAAAGGCGTGTAACACCATGCCCGGCTAAAGACCGGTCTTTTAACAGTGGTAAAGAGTACAAGGATAGCAAAGATAGGACCCATGGATAGAGCAAAAAACATTGGGTACACATATAATCCTTGGCTGAGCAGGACAGAGGTCCCACCTGTCACAGATACTGGTGCTGGAGAGAAGTCCCCACAATAGGACAAGAAATAGACAAGCAGGCAGGTTGGTTACCAGACAGCTGGCAGTCACACTGATAAGCCTGGGAAGAAGTGATGGGGACATGGGATCCAGGATGGTAGGTTCACGGCCAGGTAAGAAAAGGACATGATTTAGAGAGAACCTACCTTCTGTCCTGCAACCGAGAAATCTCTCACCTTAGACTGGAAGGAAGTATGATTCCATTTTAAGAATGTGCAAAAATGGGGATGCTTAGGGACCAAGTTGATGAGTCTCACTGAAGACACCTTGTGCTGTTACCTTTGTTGGGCCTTACTGAAGCTCTGAAGGACAGCATGGTGACGTCCATTCTAAAGAAAAGAAGAAACTCATTTACTGAAGGTCTGTTGTCTATGGTTGTATATAAACTGTACCCTTAGCTGCAAAGGGAAACACAGGTTCAACCCTAAACAACACATGTACCTGGTGCTTTATGTACACTGTTTTAACCCTTACTGTGATCTTACTGGGTAGACCAGATGACTAGAATTTTATAGACGAGCAAGCTGAACCTTGAAGAGATGGATTTGAACAAGGTCGTTCATCTATACCGTGGCAGGGACCACATGCAAGCGTTTCTTACCCTCTGCTCTGATGACAGCATCTGAGAGGGAAGTGAAACATGTTTTTCTGTTGCCCACAGGATTGGACTCACCCGCTTGGACAATTGGACAATTGAGTTTACATTTCTTTTTGATAGCAAAGGTATCAGTTTAGCGATTATTAACTCAGATTAGTAGGAAGCTCATTGCCCCAGTTCTCGGGAGAACTGTAGAGATTAACATAGTTTACAAAGGTCAGCCCTGCCTCCAAGTGCCCAGGAGAGAGAGAGCTGGATGACCAGATCATGCTGACAGGGGCTCCATTTTCTACTGCAAACAGGCCCTGTTTGACATGTCGCTGCTCCTGGAGTGCTGCTCTGCTGTATCTGAAGTTTCTCAAGTTTAATAAAAAAAAAAAAAAAAAAAAAAAAAAAAAAAAGAATGGATATCTATCATTCATTCCATTTAGC
>JADRCD010171111.1:10000-13568 GCA_019843815.1 Montemys delectorum
CTTTCTGGGATTAGCGAGGTCATGGAGCTGAGAAAAGAATGTATTACTACCACCGTTATTTTTATTTTTCAGAACCTACTTTTAATAATGGTTCTTAAACACTTTATCCTCCCTTCTAGCCCACCACCCACCTGAGATGGTGGAAAAGAAAGGTTATTCGGATACGAGGAAGTGGACCTGTTTAGAAAATCACCAGTTCCGTTTATAGGTCAGCAGCGGCAGCTTGATACACTCACAGACACTTCACAGATAGACAATCAGTCGGGTCCAGTAGTGTTGGGATAGCAAACATAAATCAGCAGTGGTGGCATGACCTAGTAGACATAGCCAGGCCTCTGTTGAGTCAGCATGAGTCAGCAGGGACACCAGGAGAGAAGTTCTTTGCTGTGCCTCTCTCAACAAAGCGAAGATCAGCGAAGACACAAGAAGTGCCAAAAGCTAGCTATGCAAGCCCCCATCACTCTCCGTTGAGACCTATTTATACTCTCTCCAAACATCATGGGTCCCCCATGGGTCTTACCTCACCACATGTCTTGCCTCAACATGTGAGTCTGTCTTAACAAAACTCCACGTGAGTCTGTATTTGCTGACATCACTCTGCCAATCGGCATGAGTCTGGGGAAGTGGCAAGAAGCCGCCAGAACACCACCAGAAGGTTTTTGGTGCGTTTCTCTCCTTGGAGTCATGACAAGTGGAACTCAACAATCCAATGTAAGGTGAACCAATACACGCGTGTCATTAGTGAAGAATCCTTCATGACGTACCCTTTCACGTGCTTCTTTAGCAAAACATCCTCTCCCCTGTGTCTGCTTCAGGAAAACTCTCCTTTGAGTGTTTGCCCCAGCAAAACACCATCCGACACAACCGGCTTTCCAAAGAAACCAGAAGTTTCCAACTTTGCACCACTTCGCTAGACTAGCATAACCTCTTCAATCATTCTAAATCTTATCCTGTAGCTATCACTCTGCCAAAGAAACCTCTCCTTGCAGCAAACGGAGACCACCACAGAAGACCATGACTGGGCACAATACAGAGACCAATAGACTATAGGAGGCCCAGCACCATCGGCATACATCTACATCACAGCTCCTGCACCAGGATACAGGAAGTGAAACAGTCTTTCGTAGGCATGGCTGCGTAAATAAGGCAAAAACAATAATGGTATTGATGGACAGGTTAACGTGGAAGGGGGAGATTTTCCTGGCGTCCCACCTCTAAACAACCTACAGGAAACTAATGACTGCTGGGAGAGAGACAATTACCCTCTCTTAGGGATGAGCCTCTTGTTCAGTTCAGAGTGATCAACCTTGAGCCATATATACACCACCAACACAAATGGACTCAGCAGGTTGTATTCATATACATTTGTGCATACACATATACATATATAACAATAATAAAGTAAAACAGGTTATCAGTTATCAACTTCAGAGTTGGGGAGGCACATGGAAGGGTTAGAGGAAGGTGCTGGAGGTAGGAAAGAAAGTGATATGGGGGCTGGTGAGATGGCTCAGTGGATAAGAGCACTGACTGCTCTTCCGAAGGTCCTGAGTTCAGATCCCAGCAACCACATGATGACTCACAACCACCTGTAATGAGATCTGACGCCCTCTTCTGGTGTGTCTGAAGATAGCTACAGTGTACAATAATAAATAAATCTTTAAAAAAAAAGAATGATATGATTCTATTTTAATTTAAAAAATACATTTAGCCTGGCTTGGTGATGTATGCCTTTAATCCCAGCATTCAGGAGGCAGAGGCAGTTGGATCTTTAAGTTCAGGGCCAACCTGGTCTACAGAGTGAGATCCAGGACAGCTAAAGCTTCACACAGAATCCCTGTCTTGGAAAAAAAAATATTTAAAACATGATTATGAACCATGGTTGGAGAGATGGCTCAGTGGTTATGTGTGCTGGTTGCTCTTCCAGAGGACTCATGTTCAGTTCCCATCACCTACATGGTGTCTCACAACCATCTGTAACTTCATTTTTAGGGATCCAAAACCCTCTTCTAGCCTTCTTGAGTACTAGGCACACATGTGGTACACATGTAGGCAGAACATGCATACACATAAAACAAGCATACACACACTAGGCAGGTGCTTTACTATTGAGCCCTATTCTCAGCCCTAGAAGATGACTTTCTTTATATAAAGACGCCAGGCCCGGAGAGATAGTTCAGCAGTTAAGAGTGTGTGCTGCTCTTTCAGAGGACCTGAGTTTTGTTTGGAGCATCCATACCAGGGAGCTAACAACTGTAACCTCGGCTCCAAGGGCATCAATAGTACCTCTAAGTGCCTGGCCTCTAAGTGCACGTGGACTTTACGTACATATACCTATAGACATACACATAATTAAGAATGAAATAAATCTTTTAAAACGGCAACAAAAAAATGAGTGTACTAAAACATTTTTATGTCATCTTTCAAGCTTAGGTTGTTTTAAAACAAGGTCTGATGGTTAGTATCCACTGTTGACGTGACAGAATGTAGAATCTGAGACAAACCTTAAGGTGTGTCTGTGAGGGACTTCCTAGATTTGGTTAACTGAGGTAAAGGGACCACCTTCAGTATGAGTGCCACCACTCCATGGGTGTGGAGAAGAAGTTCTCCTGAAGAAGGAGACACAGCCTTTAACTTCTCTTTGCTTCTTGACTGGATGCAGCCAGCTGCTTTAGGCTCCTGCCACCGGCTCCCTCCCACTGAGCCCCCCTCAGAAATCAGGACGACCCCCCCACCCCCAAGCTTGCAGCTTTCTCTGGGACACAGAGTTGATAGGAAAGCACTCTCTACTGTGGCCGTGTAGACATCCCCCTTCCAATGGCAGCACAAGTTTGTCTGCCCGTGCCCTGTCCCACATCGACTAGTCCAGACTGAATCACATGGAGTGGAACGTCTCCACAGCCCCTGCAAACCTATAAAGATGGGAAAGTTCCTGTTTCTTGGGAGCTGAAGGCCCATCTCTGCTCCTGAGACTTTCCTCATGTACTTGGCAGCTCTCCCTAACCTAGCTCCCAGGATTTGAAGGGAAGGCTCTCTCTCTCTCTCTCTCTCTCTCTCTCTCTCTCTCTCTCTCTCTCTCTCTCTCTCTACCTAACCCACCGTTCTGACTGCATTTTGTTCATAACAATCCCCTGCCACAGTGGACTCTGCCTTTAAACTAGGGACCTAAATAACTCCTTCTGTCCTTACGTTTTTCTGTCAAATTTTTTCCTTTGAGACAGGGTTTCTCTGTGGAGCCCTGGCTGTCTTGGAACTTGCTCTGTAGACCAGGCTGGCTTTGAACTTAGAAATTTGCCTTCCTCTTCTGGGATTAAAGGTGTGCATCACCACAGCCTGGCATCTTTTTTTTTTTTTTTTTTTTTTTAGATATTTTCTTTATTTACATGTAAATTTTCCCTTTCCCAGATTCCCCTCCAAAAAACAAACAAACAAACAAAAACAACAAGAACAAACTTCTTTTGCCTCCCCCCTCCCCATGCCTGCCACCCCACCCTCTCCTACTTATTGGCCCTGGCATTCCCCTACACTGGGGCACAGAACCTTCACAAGGCCGAGGTCCTTTCCTCCT
>JADRCD010171114.1:7714-18781 GCA_019843815.1 Montemys delectorum
CAATTTTTAGACATTGGATTTCATTGTAATAAGGCTATACTTCAATGACCCTCACATCACCAAAGGATTTTACCTCCATCGTAGCTAAGCTGAGAGTTGATAGTTCTGCTGCACCAAGAAATGAATTGTAGGCTCAATTTTTGGATACAGACTTCCTGCTATGGTCAAAGCTATTTGACTTGAGTGAATGACTTTATTCTCAGCCCACAGAGAACAGATTACATTCATTTAAGAAATGGTGTAGATATTAAGATGGTCTATCCATAAAGTCATTCACGAACTGATTCAATGAACAATGGTTCTGCTTGGAGGGTGGCACAGACATTGGGTGAGGGTAAGAATTTGGTTCATTAGCTGTGATAATTTGGAAAAGCATTCATCTTAAAGAAAGAGTAACTTATAAAGTCTTATTCTTCAAACTTGATACAAGAGTTACAAACGTAAGGGAAAGCATTCAGTCTCACTCTTTGTTGTTCTCTTACAAGCAACCTCCCTAGTTAATGATCTATGTTTCTTTTGGGTATATAACTACTTTTGAAATATATAAGCTGTTCTGAAAACCATAGTATAGTGTAAAGACATGAAATAAACAATACTACTAATAGAGAGGCTGAGATAGGAGAAGCAAGATTTCAAGACCCTTATGCTATACACAGCCAGACACTGTCACAAACAAGCTGAAAGTGTATATAGATTGCATAATGTTGGACCTATTTCTCCAATTACCAAATTAGAGAGACCATTGGATGACAATCAACAAATTTCTAATTCCTCATATTATTGGATTTCAATCAATTAGGATATGTTGGTAATATTAATTTTCATATTAATATATTAAGAAGAAGTAATTGTCACTTCCTGTTGTTTTTGTTGTAAGAGGTGGAATTAGGTTTGTGTGGATTTGTTGAAAGATTACCTTCTTGCTTCTTCTGGGGTGTAGTTTTGCTCCTTATGTTGATGTTTTCCATCTATTATTTTTTGTAGGGCTGGATTTGTGGAAAGATATTGTATAAATTTTGTTTTGTCATGGAATATCTTGCTTTCTCCATCTATGGTAATTGAGAGTTTTGCTGGATATAGTAGCCTGGGCTGGCATTTGTGTTCTTGTAGGGTTTGTATGACATCTGCCCAGGATCTTCTCGCTTTCATAGTCTCTGATGAGACGTCTGGTGTAATTCTGATAGGCCTGCCTTTATATGTTACTTGACCTTTTTCTCTTACTGCTTTTAAAATTCTTTCTTTATTTAGTGCATTTAGTGTTTTTATTATTATGTGTTGGGAGGAATTTCTTCTCTGGTCCAGTCTATTTGGGGTTCTGTAGGCTTCTTGTACGTTCATGGGCATCTTTTTCTTTAGGTTAAGAAAGTTTTCTTCTATAATTTTGTTGAAGATATTTGCTGGCCCATTACATTGGGAATCTTCACTCTCTTCCATATCTATTATCCTTAGGTTTGGTCTTCTCATTCCATCCTGGATTTCCTGGATGTTTTGGATTAGGAGCTTTTTGCTTTTTGCATTTTCTTTGACTGTTGTGTCAATGTTTTCTATGGTGTCTTCTGCCCCTGAGATTCTCTCTTCTATCTCTTGTAGTCTGATGTTTGCATCTATGACTCCTGATTTCTTTTCTAGGTTTTGTATGGCCAGAGTTGTCTCTCTTTCTCTTTTCTTTATCATTTCTATTTCCATCTTTAGATTCTGGATGGTTTTGCTCATTTCCTTCACCTGTTTGTGTTTTCCTGAAGATCTTTAAGGGATTTTTGTGTTTCCTCTTGAAGGACTTCTAGCTGTTTACCTGTGTTCTCTTGTATTTCTTTGAGGGTGCTATTTATGTCTTTCTTAAAGTCCTGCCTGTATCATCACCATGACAAGTGATTTTATATCTGAATCTTGCTTTTCCGTTGTAATGGTGTGTCCAGGACTTGCTATGGTGGGAGAATTGGGTTCTGGTAATGCCAAGTGACCTTGGTTTGTGTTGTTTATTTTCTTACTCTTGCCCCCGCCATCTGGATATCTCTAGTGCTACGTGCCCTTGCTAAATCTGACTGGAGCCTGTCCTTCCTGTGATCCTGATTGTGTCAGAACTCCTCAGAGTCAAGCTGTGTCTGTGATCCTGTGATTCTGGGATCCTGTGATGCTGGCCTTGTTAGGTCACCTGGGAGTGGAGCTTCCTCTGGGTGTTGTGGGACTGGCTTCGGAGCTTGTGCCCAAGGTCTACTCTGGTCACCAGCCCAGACAGACTTGAAGGAACCTGAGTCACTGGGCTGGTGGAGTTCCTGTGTGCCTTGTCCTGCTGGTCCCAGTTACTCCCAGTGTTGGGACAGATGTTAGTTCCTCCTCATCCCTGATCCTGGGTGTGTCAGAGCGCCTGGGAGTGGATCTTCCTCTGGGTGTTGTGAGACTGGCTGCAAAGATGTTGGTTCCTCCTTACCTCTGATCCTGGGTGTGTCAGAACGCCTGGGAGTAGAGCTTCCTCTGGATGTTGTGGGACTGGCTGCAGAGCTTGTGCCCAAGGTCTGCTCTGGACACCATAATGGGTTTTGTCAAGAGCTTTTGCTGCAACTATTAAATGATCATGTGATTTTTGTATTTAAGTCCATTTATATGATATATTATATTTACTGACTTACATATATTTAACCAGCCCTGAGTTTTGGGGATCAAGCCAACTTGATCTTGATATGTACCTATACTATTTTTGCTAGCATTTTATTGAGGATTTTTACATTTATATTCATTGGGAATATTGGTCTGTAGCTTTGTTGTTGTTGTTGTTGTTGTGTCTTTTTGTTATGACAAACTTAAGAAGTGTTGATTGTAGTTCTTTGAAAGTCTGATAGAATTCTGCTGAGAATTCATCTGGGCCTTCATTTAGTCAGATGGCTTTTCATTACTGTTTGATCTCTCTTGTTATAGATCTGTTTAGGTTGCTGATCTCTTCTTGGCTTAACTTCAGTAGTTTGAATGAAGCAAGAAATTCATCCATTTCTTTTAGATTTTCCAAATTATTCTAGTACAGGTTTTTAAGCATCCCCTTATGTCACACAGAACTCATCTACTTCAGTTGTGTCTGTATGACAGGCCTAAAAACCTGATCATAGACTTGAAGGGTACGCTCTAGCCAGTCTCCTGAGGTAGTCAGTTGCTGACATCTCCTAGCTCAGATGTGTTCCAGGTTGATCTCTGCTAAAATCTGTGGAGAAATCTGTGTGCTTTCTTTATTCAGGCATAAAGATGCCCTAAGAAATATTTCGTTATTAGCTAATACTGAGATTAAACATTATTTCCTGGCCTCCACAGTGTTTCAATAATCCTAATTGATTTCCTAGCTGTAATTAGCTTGGAATTTTTACTAAGAAGCTGTCTTACCAGACAGGGTGTCTCAGGAGTTAGAGATAGCAGTTAGGCACTTATTATCAGAGCAGTCCCACACAAGACAGAATTGTTTTACTACCAGAGAGAAGTTGCAGGGTTTCTGTCACTAATTATCTATGTTACAGCCAAGGAATACTAGTATACGACCTTCAGCTTCTTGCCTCAGACAGACTCAGAGAATTTATCTTGAGGCTGCCAAAATAGCCCATGAAGAAGGATACCACTCTTCCTCCGCTTTGCACCTGGCTGCTTGTTCTCGCTGACCTTGATGTAGCCGTCTCCTGCCTATGTGACTTCTGTCGTTTGCCCTGTTCTCTGTATACTACATAAGCCTGATTTTCAATTTGTACAAATTGCACTGATATTCTGCACTCCCTTGTGTTGTGTCTGTTTGTCATTTCTTCACCAATGCCTTGTCTACCTGACTAGGACCCTGTTTTCCCCACGGGTTGAGGGAGGCCCAGACTGGCTGGCCCATGACACCCTTATAATATTCTGAATTTCTTTGGTGTCTATTGTAATGTTTCTCCTGTTGGTTTCTGGTTGTGTTAGTTGGATTATCGCTTTCTTTCTTTTGGTTAGCTGGGGCAAGGAGGGTCTGTCAATTTTGTTTATAGTCTCCAAAAACTGGCCTTTAGACTCATTGATTCTTTTGATTGTTCTCTTTGTTTTGTTTCATTGATTTCTGCTATGGTTTTTATTATCCCTTGTAATGGACTTGGTTTGGATTTCTTTTTCATCATCAAGTCATTATTTGTACTTTCTCTGATTTTTAATATAGGTGCTTAGACCTTTAAACTTCTCTCATCTGACTGCTTCTAATATGTCAGGGGTGGGGTGTTGGGTTTTCATTTTTATTTTGCTCCAAGAACATTTTGGCTTTTTTATTATTTTTTCTTTGCCTTATCATTCAGTAATGAGCTGTTTATCCCCATAAACTTATATACTTACTAGAATTGTGTTTGCTGTTGGTTTTAATTTTATTTGCATAATATTCAGATATGATACATGGAATTATTTGATTTTGTGTATTTATTAAGGCTAGTTTTGTGTCTAGCATGAGGTCTGTTTTAGAAAAGTTTCCATGTACTGCTGAGTATAAAGAGAATTTTTATTCTTTGGTATTTGAGTGGAATATTCTGTAGATATCAGTTAGGTCCATCTGATGTAAGTTGACACTTAATTCTGAGATTTGTCTTATGCTTTTGTCTAGATGACCTATCTATTGGAGAAAGTAGGGTGCCAAATTCACCTCCTATTATAGGGTTTATGTTAATCTGTGTGTTTAATTCCACGAGTACACTTTTTATGACATAGAGTTACCAGAGTGTGAAGCATGTATGTTTAGTATTGTGATTTCTTGATACCTTGATTAGAATGAAGGCTTGTCTTTATCTCTTCTGATTAGTTTGGTTTGAAGGCTATTTTGACAGATACTAGGATATCAGTGCCTGCTCATTTCCTGATCTGATTCATTTAGGATATTTTTTTCATCCATTCACTTTAAGGTGATGCCTGTCTTTAAAGATAAGATAGATTTCTAGCAGACAAGAGAAAGGTAGATTCTGTTCTGTAATACTTCGACTAGCTTGTTTTTGTTCTTGTTCTGTTAATATTTAAATATGTTGACTGCAGTTAACATTTTTGGTCTCTTTCTGTGTCTCCTTTGTCATGCTTTGTATTTCATTATTTATAGTTTCCTTTGTTTACTCTGTGTGTAGAACTTGCTCATATCCTACCATTTGGTAAGCCACCATCATATCTCACCAGTTATTCCTTTAAAAGAGGTCCAGATTCCAAACATTTTAAACCATTTCCACACTTCAGTCAAAATTCAATCTTGGAGAAGTGCTACACTGCTGCAGATTCCATTTCTGACTCCCATTTCTAAAAGCCGAGAACACCAACTGACTCACCTAGGACTGTGAGTGTGAGAACTCATACTGAAACCTACTTTCCTTGGGCATGCATTGCACAGTGTTACTTGGTTCAGCTTTGTTTGTAATAACAGAATTTAACTAAAGGGTTTTGGTAATAGAGAATTTGCTAAATAAAGCCATAGTGTATTCATGTAATAGAATGCTAATGTAATTTTAAAAGATGGGAAGATCTTGTGTGCTAATTCGAATAATTCAACATGACGACATTTAGAGGTGGAGTAGTCAGAAACAGTATAGACTGTTCTGCTTGCCTGTGTGTCTAAAATCACCAAAATACAAAAACTGGCAACATTTGTTGCATAAAAAGAGAAATGAGATCACAAAGCTAGAGGTAGAAGGGAAACTTCTCACCATACACTCTTCCTTTATTTTGAGCCATGTGATTCTATTAGGTCTTTGCAAACTAAAATTTAATGGGGAATTGGAAACCCTGAAACCATGTTTTACTCTTCTAGACCAGGATCCCGTGTGCCATCACTGCCCACAATGTCTTTTTGTTTTGCTTCCTTTGAAGGCTAGGATCCTTTCCATTACACTCGGTGCCTCTCCTACATCCCATCCAGTGCTACTGATTTTTCTTCTAGTGCGTTCTGTGCTAGGCAGACTCACACAACCTGGCAGGAAAGGGAGTCTGGGAGAGGGGAGGCCGAGGTGTGTCAAGCATTGTAAATTCAAGCTGGGGTTCTGAGATGAGCCTAACCTCTAGTGCCAGTCCATCTGGCTCTTACCTTGCAGTTTAGCTTTCTCATCTGGAAAGGAATGAAGAACAGACCCTCATTTGGGGAGCTTCTAAAGATCAGTTAAACTATACACATGAAAAGGTGCTTATCAAGCACAGTGGATCCCATCTGCACAGAAGAGAGGGGTTATTTGTAAAAAATATTTGAGGTGTCTGATGGCACAACCCGATAGTAGCATTGTTAAGGAATCTTTGGTTGTAACACCATTCAATATAAGGAAGCATGAAGTGGCAATGTCTTCGGGCTGTGGAACTCCATCCTTAGAGACAGGGTGCATTTTGGGGAAGCTGAAATGCAGAGACACATCTAATGCTAGCAGTTGCCTCTGTGTTTCAGTGGGCTCCTGTTGTCAAGGGCTTTGCTGTTACCAAGGGAGTCTATGGTACTTGCTAACTGCTGCCTTTTGAATGGTGGTGGACTAGATGTAGAAGTAGAACTTAAGAGTTTTTCTTTAGAAGTATATGAAGGAAACTTAGGAATCAGCTTTATAATAAGTCAACAAGTTTATCTCAGGGTCTGCAATGCCCGGAGATGAGAAGGCCCTTGACATCATATAGTCCTTCCAATTCTAAGGTAGAAAAACCACAAGTGTGAAAAGAAATACCAGGCATCGGCTTTATACCCTTCCTGTGACTAAACTTAGAGAGTAAGCGTGTGGTGAAAAACTGCCAAGAACCTCTCCAGGATCATCCCTTTCCTACTCAAAAGCCATGATTATTCTCCTAACCACCAACCATTCAATTACCCAACGCCCCACCTGATATCTGAGAAGAAATCAATAGCAGGAAAGCAGTGTAGTCTCAGTAATGATACTGCTACATTTTAAATGAATGAAAACTGATGTTCCTGCTCTTAGCTTCTTCAATTCAGTGAAGTTTAGTCCCATGTGGTCTACTAGAGAGAAAAAAAACACTAACACTCTTGGCATCTGTTGTCCATTTACCTTTCTAGCTTTACACATGGACCTTTTTCCCCAAATAGTTTCTATCTATTTTAGCCAGGATGTTTTTGCTTATTTTTATTATTTTAAAAAGTTCTTGTGTGTACATTTCCTCAGAGAAGATTCATTATTTGACTCTCTTCCTGAGGAGAAAGGATAATTTAACTACATAAATACTGTTATAGTAGCCTTAATAAAATAAAATATAAAAACTGGAAGCAGAATTAGATATATATTTTATACGTATCCACCATTTACAATAAGTTTTACTGCTATTTTTGTTTCGCTTGTGATATTCTATGTGAAACAGAACATTTAAATATAAAAGTGAAGCACACTTGGTTCCCAGCTTAGCCTCATTACCTTCCCAGACGTACAACTGGATAATTTCTAGTTGCATGCATCTAGCACACACTGCAACATTTTTACTATGTACATGAGAAGCCATAAGCCATATAGTATTGCTTGCATGCTTGAAAAATCATATAAGTCACATAACTTTAATTTATGTAACAGTACATGAATTTGGAGAGGTTACATATATGCTCATTTTGTTTCATGGTTTGTTTTTATTTTTCAAGTTGGCATACAAAGTAATGGTTTTCAGTATGGCATTACCATACTGCTTAGTTCCCACTGGCCTCCCAGCCTCCCTCCTGTGTTCTGTCCAAATACCTTCCTCTTGGGTCTCTTCCTGTAACCTCCAGCTCTCAGATCACGTGTACTCCACGTCCCCTTCCCTCCAAGAAGATCTCCTTTTACTCATCACTTCTCATGTCTGTCTTTCTATTTGCATGACATTTACACACACACACACACACACACACACACACACAATTACAAATGCATACATACACATTAAAATCTAGGAACCCTGTATGAGGGAAAACACACAGTATTTATCTTTATGAGTCTGGCTTTTTTTGCTTACTGGTAAATATCATGGTTTCATTTTCATTATAACTGAATAAAATTCTACTGTGTTTATCTTCCATGTATTTTTGCTCCAATCATCTCAGCTGACCCTATTCTTGGCTATTATAAGTAGTGTAGCAGTGAGCATGAGCAGTAAACGTAAAGCAACCCATGGCAGAGCTCAGAGTCTGTCCACCGTCTGCCCAGGAGCAGCCAAACTGAGCCATGTGGAAGTTCTACTTTCGAGTTCTTGGAAGAACCTCTGACGTGATTTCAATAGTGGCTGTACACAATTACACTTCTCAGCAACAAATAAAGACTCCTCTTTCCCCACATCCTCCCCAGCAGCTTTTGTTCTTTGTTTCCTTGGTGTTAGCCATTCCTACTGTGGTGATAGAGAATCTCAAAGCAGTTTTCTTTGGCTTTTCTTAATGACTAAGAGGATATTAAACACTTTTAAAAATATTTTTTGGTCATTTCTTAATTCAAGAATCGCAACTCAGTTCTTCAGTCTATTGACTGGAAGGGGTTTTCGGGGGAAAGACAGTGTTTAATTTTTGTAGTCATTGTTTATTTAGTCTGTTGTGCTGTGTGCACATGCCTGTGGGGCCAGGTGTAGTGTGCTCCTCAGTCTCTCACCACTTTTTCTTTGGAGACAAGATTTCTCCCTGATCCTGGAGCTCACCAAATGACCAAGACACACTTACCAGCACACTTCAGGGACCTTCCTGTTACTTCCTCCACAGCTTGGTATTACAGGCATATACCACTACACCCAGCTTGGTTGTGTGGGGCTGGGGATTCAAATCCAAGCCCTCAGGCTTGTAAAGAAGGTCCCTTAGCCTTGGTTTCTACCTCAACCTCACATAGGGTCTTTGTACTCAGCAATTTAACCCCTCTCCTTTTGCTCTGTTGATTATTTCCTTTATTGTGAAGAGTCTTTTTACTTTTATGTAGCCTGACTAGTTAGTGTCTCGAGTTACTTCCTTTTCTGAAAGTTCTTGCACATGCCTCCATCTTAAAGTATTTTTCTTACACTTCTCTAGCCATTTTACATGTTATATTAAAGTTCTTGATACACTTTAAATTGATATTTTGCTCAGAGTGAGTGATAAGTTTCTAATTTTATTCTTCTGTAAGTGTATATCCAGTTTTTGTTAAGGAGGTTGTCTTTTTTTCTAATGTATAGTTTGGCATCTTTGTCAAAATGTATGTGTCTATAACTGTATGTGTTTACTTTTAGGCCTTCTGTGTGCATTTTCACTAGTCTGCATGTCTGGTTTTGCACCAGAACCATGTTATCTGTCACTATGGTACTATCGTATAATTTGAGTTCAGATATTCTGATACCTCTGACATTATTCTTTTTGCTTAGAGTTACTTTTACCTATTCAAGATCTTGTGGCTTTCTGTAAAATTTTGGTTTTTAGTATGAAGAATGGCATTGAAATTTTAATGGAAATTGCATTGTATCTATAAACTAGTTTTGGTGTTATATACAATTTAAAAAAAAAAAAACCAAAACATTAATTATTCCAATCCATTGAACATGAAAATTCTATCCATCTTCTAGTGTCTTCTCCAATTTCTCTTCAAGTTCCCATGGTAGACACTGTCTTCTTCAACCAGAGATCAGTTAGTTACATCTGCAACAGCTGGGCCACTATTGTACCAGTGAGCAGATCTTAGCTAGCAGGTTGGTATTGCAACATGCAGGATCCAGCACAAAGAAATGATCACATTTCATTGTGCACATATATCACAATTTCAAGAATAAAGAGACTTTTAAAATATACTGTATGGGTGGTAAGTTCTTGCATTTTAGGCTCTGCCATTTCCCCTACTGATGCCTCACTGTTAGATTTACCGAAAAGGTAATGATTTTAACTTCTGGCCCTTTTTGGAATTGTTCGTTTGTTTCCTTGGGGTTTTTGGTTGGTTGGGTTTTGTTTTTTTTTGTTTGTTTGTTTGACTGCTAGGAGTTATTGAGCACTGTTAGATGGTCTAAAGGGTGTCATCAGGAAGTATTTTTATTTGTACATTTTTGTTGAATTGCCTAAAGAGCAGGGGGATGAGGACTAGAGTAAATGGGGGAAGAAGTGGGGACAGGGGCAGAAAGAAGAAAGATTTTCAAGTTTCTAGGAGCTTGTAATTTTTTTTTGTCATTCTGTATAAATATTTACTTTTGAGCCTAATTTTGTATTTTGCACATTTGATCTCATTGCAAAGATGGCCCCATAATCAGTTTTCAGACATAAAACACCTGGATGCATTCCTGTCCCCAAGCTCAGTGCCATTGCCTGCTGTAACTCTTGCGAATCCCTAGAGGCCACTTCAGAGCCCACTCCCATGGCTGAAGGATGCAGGATTTTCCCACCCTTTCCTTTCCCAGCTTCCTGCAAACTCTCCCCAGCAGTGCTGGGATCAAGGTCCAGCTGTTTGAGCCTCTGCCAATATAGTGTCCCTCCACTGACAATTCTGGAGACATGGGGAAATACTGCACTTCAAACTCAGCATCCAAATCTGCAAGGAGTTAACTGAGAGCCACAGAATAGGAGTGGGGAGCTTAGGTTAAGACACGTTGGTCTCAGATCCACACCCTTGGCTCACCGTGGATTAACTCATACAGTCAGTCACTCGTTTTGTTGAATATATCTTCACGTATCCATCATGTGTTGGGGCCATATCCTTAACCCCCTGCTTTGTGTGTACCAGTTTGCTATGTTTTTTTCATAGTACAAACTCTTTCAAATTAACTGTAATATTTTAGTCTGTTGGATTTTACTCAACATGCATGTTACTCAAACAAGTTTAAGAACTCTTAAAAAGCATTTATATTGCCTAGAATCTTTCTTTGTAGCAATATTCACTTCATTCAAGCTTTCCTGCCCCAAGTAATTTTGAACACAAGATAGGAAGTTCTACCCACTGCAGGGAAGATGAAGAATGGCTCTGCCTCGGAAGCAAACCCTACAGCAAGTGCAAAGAACAGCAGCTCAGCAGGAGTCGGGAGGGAGGCCCTGGAGGAGGAGCAAGCACATTTCTACAGCTCCGTGGAGTCTCCAATCATCTTTCTCCACTGTTTGGTTTGAGGTGTCAGGCTAGGTTTTACAAGTCAACAGGGTTGTTCTAATGATTCTTTTTAAGCCCCCCACCCCTC
>JADRCD010171116.1:0-10227 GCA_019843815.1 Montemys delectorum
AACAACAACAACAACAACAACAAAACCAACAAAACAAAAAAACCAAAAATTCAAACAAGACAGAAACATGCAGGGCCTGGGGATATGACTCTCTTGGTAGAGTACTTGTCTAGCTAGAATGAAGCCCTTGGTTCAGTGCCCAGCATTGCAAAAACCTAGCTTCAGAAGGTGCAAGTAAGGGGTCAGAGGGTCAGGGTCAGCGACAGCTTTATAGTGAGTTTGAGACTAGCTTTGGCTACCTGAGATCCTATCAACTTGCCCCCAAAGGACAGAAAAATGTAGCTAAAAATAAAAATGTAGATTTTAATAGACAAGAAATAGACTCCTCCCAGGCGAATGCATGGTGGCACAGGTCTGTAACACCAGCATTTGGGAGGTAGAGGGAGGATCAGGAATTCAAGGTCGCCTTCTCTTTCATACCCTTGAACTTACAGAGGTCAGTCTGGTCTGCCCCTCTGCCTTATTTGTTTTTTTTTTTTGTTTTGTTTTGTTTTGTTTTTTTGAGACAAGGTTTTCTTGTAGCCAGGCTCGCCTCAAACCCACTATGTGGCCAAGAATGATCCTTAATTTATGGACCTTCTGACTTCACCTCACAAGTACTAGGATTATAAGCGTGTGTCACCATGCCCAGTTAAGTCAGGGTTTCTGGAGCTAGAGAGATGGCTCAGAGGTTAAAAGAACTGACTCCTCTTCCAGAGGACCCAAGTTGTATTCCTACATGGTGACATACAACAATTTGCAACTCTAATTCCAAGAGATCCATTTTTCTGGACTCTATGGGTAGTCTTCTGGCCTCTGTAGTCACCAGACATGAAAATGGTACACAGACATACATGCAAACAAAACATCCATATACACATAAAATAAAAACAAAAACAGGGTTTCTACCTACATTTCCTGGGATGTGTGAAAAAAATCACTGAGATGTAGGGAACCGCCAGGCTCTGCAGGACACAGATCATGAATCGATCCCTTCTATTATATGCCAGCAACTCTTCTAATTTTGCTGAGGATTGAACTCAGGGCTTCTGGAAGAGCAGACCCCGTGTTCTTAACCGCTGAGCCATCTCTCCAGCCCAAGGCACAGACTTGCAATCCCAGTATTTGAAAGGTAGAAGCAAGAGGATCATGAATTCAAGATCATCCTAGGCACAAGTTTAAAAGCAGTCTGGGACATTTGAGACCCTGTCTCAGCAAAACAAAAACAAAAACAAAATAGAGAGGGGAAGGAAGAAAGGAAGGGAGAAAGAGAGAGAGACTGAGACAGAGGAGAGAGAACCCATTGAGTTGAAGTACTCTGTGTAAGGCATAATCTTACACTTTAACATTCACACCATTTCTTCTTTAGCACATGATGAGACTCCTTGCAACCCAACCCCAGAGAGCTACCTTATCCGGCTGCCCCATGATTGCTTCCAGAACGACACCAACTCCTTCTACTACGATGTAGGCCGCTGTCCCATCAAGACCTGTGCAGGTCAGCAGGACAATGGGATCCGGTGCCGAGATGCTGTGGAGAACTGCTGTGGCATCTCCAGAACAGAAGAGAGGGAGATCCAGTGCAGTGGGTACACACTGCCTACCAAGGTGGCCGTGGAGTGCAGCTGCCAACGATGTACAGAGACACGGAGCATTGTCCGGGGCCGAGTCACTGCTGCTGACAACGGGGAGCCCATGCGCTTTGGCCATGTGTACATGGGGAATAACCGCGTGAGCATGACTGGCTACAAAGGCACGTTCACCCTCCACATCCCCCAGGACACAGAGAGGCTGGTGCTCACATTTGTGGACAGGCTGCAGAAATTTGTCAACACTACCAAAGTGCTGCCCTTCAACAAGAAGGGGAGTGCGGTGTTCCACGAGATCAAGATGCTTCGGCAGAAAGAGCCCATCACGTTGGAAGCCATGGAAACCAACATTATCCCCCTGGGAGAGGTGATTGGTGAAGATCCTGTGGCTGAATTGGAAATTCCATCCAAAAGTTTCTATAGGCAGAATGGAGAGCCCTTCACCGGTAAAGTAAAGGCCAGCGTCACCTTCCTGGATCCTCGGAACATCTCTACAGCCACAGCTGCCCAAAGTGACCTGAACTTCATCAACGGTGAAGGAGACACCTTACCCCTTAGAACATACGGCATGTTTTCGGTGGACTTTAGAGATGAGGCCACTTCTGAGTCACTTAATGCTGGCAAAGTGAAGGTCCACCTTGACTCCACCCAGGTCAAAATGCCGGAGCATGTGCCGGCCATGAAACTCTGGTCGCTCAACCCGGACACAGGACTGTGGGAAGAGGAAGGCGATTTCAAATTTGAAAGCCAAAGGAGAAACAAGAGGGAAGAGAGAACCTTCCTAGTGGGCAATATGGAGATCCGCGAGAGAAGGCTCTTTAACCTGGACGTCCCTGAAAGCCGAAGGTGCTTTATCAAGGTGAGAACTTACCGGAGTGAGCGGTTCCTGCCCAGTGAGCAAATCCAGGGGGTTGTCGTCTCGGTGATCAATCTGGAGCCCAGATCTGGCTTCTCATCTAACCCCAGGGCCTGGGGCCGATTTGACAGTGTCATCACTGGGCCCAATGGAGCCTGCCTGCCTGCCTTCTGTGACGACCAGTCCCCTGATGCCTACTCTGTCTATGTCTTGGCAAGCCTTTCTGGAGAAGAACTGGAGGCAGTTGAGTCTTCTCCTAAATTCAACCCAAATGCAATTGGTGTCCCTCAGCCTTACCTCAACAAACTTAAATACCGTCGGACAGACCATGAGGATCCACGGGTTAAAAAGACGGCTTTCCAGATCAGTATGGCCAAGCCAAGGCCCAACTCAGCTGAGGAGAGCAATGGGCCCATCTATGCCTTTGAAAACCTTCGGGCATGTGAGGAGGCACCGCCCAGTGCAGCTCACTTCCGGTTCTATCAGATTGAGGGCGATCGCTATGACTATAACACAGTTCCTTTCAATGAAGATGACCCTATGAGCTGGACTGAAGACTACCTGGCATGGTGGCCCAAGCCAATGGAGTTCAGGGCCTGCTACATCAAGGTAAAGATTGTGGGGCCACTTGAGGTGAATGTCCGTTCCCGTAACATGGGAGGCACCCACCGGCAGACTGTGGGGAAGCTCTATGGGATCCGGGATGTGAAGAGCACTCGGGACAGAGACCAACCTAATGTCTCATCTGCCTGCCTGGAGTTCAAGTGCAGTGGAATGCTGTATGACCAAGACCGTGTAGACCGCACATTAGTGAAGGTCATCCCCCAGGGCAGCTGCCATCGAGCTAGTGTTAACTCTATGTTGCACGAGTATCTGGTCAACCACCTTCCCCTGGCAGTCAACAATGACACCAGCGAGTATACCATGCTGGCACCCCTGGACCCTCTGGGCCACAATTATGGTATCTATACTGTCACTGACCAGGACCCTCGTACAGCTAAGGAGATCGCACTTGGCCGGTGCTTTGACGGCAGTTCTGATGGCTCCTCCAGAATCATGAAGAGCAATGTGGGAGTCGCCCTGACCTTTAACTGTGCAGAAAGGCAGGTAGGCCGCCAGAGTGCCTTCCAGTACCTCCAAAGCACACCGGCCCGGTCCCCAGCTACAGGCACTGGCCAAGGAAGAGTACCCTCCCTGAGGCAACAACGGGCAAGCAGGGGCGGCCTACGCAGGCGTGGAAGCATGGCCCCTCTGAGATTTTCTGGTGTTGCTCAACAACCTCTGAGCAACTAAGTCTTGTGGTTCTTTGTCCTCTCTGTCCACCTCATGTGACAACTGTCTTGAGACTGATACACACACTGTCACTTTGTTAATTTAAACATATCTGGTTTGGTGCAGTTTGCTTCTTTTTGTGCCTTTACTTACTGTCTCTGTCTTGTGATACTGATTGGCACGGGGCCCCCAAGATGACAAAACAAAGATCCCCCCCTTAAAAAAGGAACAAAAGGAATTGGTAACTGTCTGCAGCTTTGGCTGAAAACACACTTCTTATTATATGGTTTTGCCAGCCTTTACACTAATGATCATCTAAGACTGAGGCCTAAGTGAACAATAATAAAACATATTTCTTGGCCGTGTTCCACAAGATGTAAGCAAAGCCTCTGTCACAATCCATATGGTGAATAAGGAAATAAACAATATTTTTATGTGAGAGGCAATTAACATTTATTACTTTGGGGAATTTGGAACTCTGGTGTCCATGCACATTTTTGTTTTGTTTTGTTTTGAGGCAGGGTTTCTCTGTGTAGCCCTGGCTGTTCTGGAACTTGCTTTGTAGACCACCAGACTGGCCTGGAACTCACAGTGATCCCCCTGCCTCTGCCTCCAGAGTGCGGGATCAAAGGTGACATCCCACCAAAGATTCTTTGTTTTTAACGTGTGTGTGTGTGTGTGTGTGTGTGTGTGTGTGTGTGTGAATTTATTTTCATCATATGTATGCAGGTGCCCAAGGAGGCCCAAGGGCATCAGAACCCCTGGAACTGGAGCCAGCGGTGGCTTTAAACCATCCGATGTGGGTTTTGGGAGCAGACCCAGGTTCTTTGGCAAGGGCAATAAGTGCTCTTAACCCATGAGCCCTCTCTCCAAGCCTCTAAAGGCACTGTTATCCCAACAGTTCTGGGAAGGATATCTCCTAACAACCACGATTTGGGTTGTTAATCGTGTGTTTTTCTCTTTTGAGATAGAGTTTTCTAGTAGTGAAGTCTGGTCTCAAACTCATTATAAAGGTGAGGATGACCTTGAACTCCTGGTATTTCTGCCGTCATCTTCCAAGTGCTGGAAGTAGGAACAAACACCACTGCACCTAGCTTTATGTGGTGCCAGGGATCAAACCCAGGATTTTATACATGCTGGGCAAGCCCTCCTCAAACTTAACTCCATTCCCCAGTCCAGTATGTGTGTTCCTTTACATTTGCTGTTGTTCTTGCTAGGAGCCAGCAAAGCCAGGGTGGATATCCATAAACGTACATCCTGTGCTTTGACTCTGAGCCCGCCATGCTGTCCTTCAGCTTTTAAATTACACCAGATGCTCTGAGCACAGGGGCTCTAGAAAATGGGACCAAGGTGGTACGAGGTCCAGTGTCCCAAAGTTACAGGGCTGGGCACCTCCAGCTGGTGCATTTGTTCTCTTAGCTCATATTTTCCATTTTCAGAGAAAAGCAGAGATTCCTGGAGTTATGACCCTGTTCTGGGCTCCTGAGCAAGGCTTAAAACATGTCCCAGTTTTTGTCTCTTTTTTCCAGCATGAAGGAGATTATACAATAGCTGGCCTAGGATTCTGGCCAAGCAGTCCTTTGGCTTTTCCCAATTCTGTTGTCTCCTTCAGCTGGTCTGGCTGACCTTGCTCCAAATGACAGGCTTTCTCTTTCTTTGCGTTTAAGCCTTCTACAACACCCTGCTTTTCTACACTGCAGGCCTCTGCTGTGGGTAACACCTGTCCCTGGTGTGAAACAACTGGTCTACAAGGACAGGGTTCAGTTTTGGTTCAAAGAGTTTTAAATAGTAAACCAAGGGCCAGTAGGTGGCGCCAGAGCAACCCTAGAGCATCAGCAGTTAGCAGGGGAGGGCAGCAAGTGGAACAGCACACTAGTCTGTACGGATCGGATCTCAGCATTAGGGAGACTGAGGCTGGAGAATCAGGAACTCAAGGACAGCCTAAGCTTCAAAGTAAGTTCGAGGCTAGCATGGGCACATAAGCTCCTGCCTAAAAAATCAAAACCAAACAACCAACCATTCAGGAGATAGGAACAGAGTTGAGATGGGATGGTTTTCTATCTTTTTCTACTAACTACTCCAAAACTGTCAGGAAACAGGTCAGGGAGAGCTGGAAGAAGACAGGGCACCATTTTTTATCAGAACACAAATCTTGCCGTGTTCCCCTGGTCAGTTTCGGTTTCTTGGCCACCACCGTGCTATGCTGGATTCGCTCTCTCAGATCAGCATCTGCCTAGCTCCCGTGAGTGCAGTTTATAATCAACTAGAAATGCCTCTGGCATGCACAAGGTCCCAGGTTCCTTCCCCAGCACAACCAAACAAACAAGCAAACACAGAACAGCCACTGACTCATGGCTTGGTCCTCTCCACTGACGAGTCTGCTTATTTTCTAATGTTGACCTCAGGAAAGCCCTCAGCTTTCATTCTCAGCCAGTGCTGCGCTGGCTGACCGCTCAGTACCGAGTGAATTTTACCAGGGTATATGTAGCATGGCAGTAGGAACAAGCACAGGCAGGAAGCTACCTAGAGGGGACAAGAACAGAATCTATGGGGCTTTAGAGGACTTAAGAGACAACACCCCATTTTATACAGTACTGGGGATCAAACCCAGAGCTCTGTGCATATTAGGCACCACACCATAAGAGCTACACCCCAGCCCTTGTCTTTGAGCCATTTTGACTCAGTTCTCATATATAGTAGAAGGATGAATCTTACTTCATTCTTTTGCATGTGGTTGTCCTGCAGACCTGGCACCATTTGGTGAAAAACTTGTTATTGAAGAGTCTTGGCAGTTCTGATGAAAATCAGTTGACTGTAAATGACCTTGTCTATGAATTTGCCAGTCTATTCTTTTGCTTTATCTATTATAATCCTGCTGGCCTTCTTGGTAGCTGTAGTTTTGAAAGCGGGAGGCTGTGAATCCTCCAACTTTGTTTTTAGTTATTTGGAATGCTAATTTTTAGTTATTTGGAGTGCTTCAGCTTGAAAACATTTTCACCTAATATCTGTGCCCTTTAAATTTTTCACCCGGGAGGTGGTGGCGCACGCCTTTGATTTCAGCACTTGGGAGGCAGAGGCAGACGGATTTCTGAGTTTGAGGCCAGCCTGGTCTACAGAGTGAGTTCCAGGACAGCCAGGGCTACACAGAGAAACCCTGTCTCGGAAAAACCAAAAATAAATAAATAAATAAATTCAAAGCTGGACAGTGATGGCACAGCCTTTAATCCCAGCACTCAAGAAGCAGAGGCAGAAGCCAGGTGGTGGTGGTGGACACCTTTAATCTCAGCACTTAGGAGGCAGAGACAGGTGGATTTCTGAGTTCAAGGCCAGCCTGGTCTACAGAGTGAACTCCAGGACAGCTAGGGCTACACGAAGAAACCCTGTCTTTCAAAACCAAAAAAAAAAAAAGAAGAAGAAGAAGAAGAAGAAGCAGAGGCAGGCAGATCTTTGTGAGTTCAAGGCCAGCATGTCTATGAGCCACAAAGAAACTGTCTTGAAAAACCAAAGACCAAAACCAACTGCCACACAGACTGTGTGACAGCAGTATTTGAGGCGAAACCTTCAAGGAAGGCAGTCTCCTGCCCCTGCATTGTCTCCTGGCACCCCTAACTCAGTGGTAGCCCAGATATATCCTCGTACTCGTGTGCTAGGTGCCCTTCTAAATATGATTCATTCATAACTAATAAAACTGGAAGTTGCCTTCTGACTGACACTCACTGATCTTCCAACACCCTAAGCCAAACCCTGGCTTGGAATTTCGTAAAGAATGTTACCCATCCAGACTAATTGCCTCTGGCATTGTTAGGGAAATAAGGAAGGGAATGCGGCATTGAAGCTTACAGAATGGGAGACTTATCCCAGGGCAAGGTCAAGTAGAATCCTCATTCTCAGTCAAGTACTGCAGCTGAACCACTCCTAGGAATTAGCAAGAGACTTGTCTCTACAAGCCCAGAAGATTAGCATAGTGGGGGTTTTACCTAGGATGGGTGGGACCTTGAGCAGAGAGAGAGAGAGAGAGAGAGAGAGAGAGAGAGAGAGAGAGAGAGTGTGTGTGTGTGTGTGTGTGTGTGTGTGTGTGTGTGTGAGAGAGACAGTATGGTGCAGTCTCTATTGAGCATTCTAGATTCAGCATTTGAGAGTCGAGCCTCTGTCCTCCTGGCTGGAGCACCCACAGCCCCCCTCCCGCCTCCCCTCCCCGGACTCCGGCCGGGGCCCATGCGGCCCGAGCATGCTCGGACCCCGGGGGTGCTGCACCAGTCCAGAGGAGATGGCTGCTGTTTTTAGACCCTGTGTATTTCAGATGGCCTCAGATGTACCTCAACTACTGAGCTGTCAGATTTTTCATATCTCTTTTGCAATGATTGTAAAAGCCTCATGCCATTTTTAAGAAATACATTCAGATAAAGTACACTCCTTTTGTTGAGTCTGTCACCCAGCCGAATCCCGTGCACACTTGGCCAGAACCCATCGTCCCAAGGAACACGGAGTCCCCGCAAGAAACCCCGGTCCGTGGCAACCAACCAACCAACCACCAACAAAAAACAAACACCCCCAAAACAAAAATCAAAAAATGCTTCTTGTAACTATCCTCAAGATTTGTGACACTGGAGTTCCACTGGGTTAGCTTCAAGAACTACTTCCAGCCGGGCAGTGGTGGCGCACGCCTTTAATCCCAGCACTTGGGAGGCAGAGACAGGCGGATTTCAGAGCTCGAGGCCAGCCTGGTCTACAGAGTGAGTCCCAGGACAGCCAGGGCTACACAGAGAAACCCTGTCTCGGAAAAACAAAAAAAAAAAAAAAAACAAGAACTACTTCTCTCACAGACTCCAAGGGAAGTGTGGTAAGTTAGTGCCACCTGCTGACCATCTCTCTAAAAACAGCAGGACGATAGAGCTCCCTGCCTCACTTTCTGAGGCTACCTTCTGCCCAAAGCACTGCCTCTGGAGAGTGGGGAGTGCTTTCCCCTACTCTCCTTCATCTCTAACACAAGGATGAACAATGACTCTGGTAAGAAAAAGTCTAAAGAGAGACCTTAGAAAAGGTCTTGTATCATCATAGTGGAGACACATCTTACTGCAAATAAGCCTTAGAATTCCATAGTTCTAGCAATAGAAAATAGATTCCTGGGGTTAGAAAGTTATCTCAGCAGTTAAGAGTATTGACTACTCTTTCAGAGGATCCGGGGTTCAATTCCCAGCACCCACATGGCAGCTCACAACTCTCTTTAATTCCTGTCCTAGGAATCTGACACTGTCATACAGACATACAGGCAAAACATCAATGCACATAAAATAAAACTAAATAAAAATTCTTTTTTTTTTTTTTTTGGTTTTTCGAGACAGGGTTTCTCTATGCAGCCCTGGCTGTCCTGGAACTCACTCTGTAGACCAGGCTGGCCTCGAACTCAAAAATCTGCCTGCCTCTGCCTCCCAAGTGCTGGGATTAAAGGTGTGTGCCACCACTGCCTGGGTAAATAAAAATTCTTAGAAAACAGGTTCCTGAGGTGGGGATGTAGCTCAGTTTGTAGAATGATTGCCTGATATGCATGAAGCCCTTGGTTGTATTCCCAGCATCAAGTAAACCAGACATGGTAGCTATTGCCTGTAATTTCAGTACTTGGGAGGTAGAGGCAGGAAGATCAGAAGTTCAAGGTCATCCCCCACTGTACAGAGAGTTTGAGACCAATTTGTGCTACCTGGAGCCCTGTCTCAAATAAATAAAATCATTTCTGAGTCCTAGTCTAGAGTATTTATCAAAACACTTTGGGGCAGGGGCTTAAGTGTATTTAAACCAATACCTGCATGCTTCTTCTCTTGATATGGGAGCTTGCTTTGTGGTCCTGGCTGACCTTAGACTTTCAGTCTCTGTTCACCCAGTAGTGGGATTACAGGGGTGTGTGCATGTGCATGTGTGTGTGTGTAACTGTATTCTAAGTGTGTATAGGTATCTTTAGCTGTCAGAATAGGGTGTTGATCTCCTAGAGCTGAAGTTATAATAGGCAGCTGCAAGCTGACTGACTGGATGCTGGGAACTGAACTTGGGTCTTCTGAAACGGAAATCACTCTTAATCACTGAATCACACTCCCAGGGGGTAATTTTCAGAGAAGACTGGTAGGTCACCTTTGTAATGAAACAAACAGTGGAGTTTTAATCCTTGAAGTGACATATTTCTGGGTACGGGGTAGAGATTCTTCTGCAAACCCTAAAACCTCACTATCGTTTGAAGAGGGAAATGGGGAAGAAATGGGGAACTCACATGGGAGACTTATGTCTGAGCCCTGGGTCAGTTAGCTTGGGCCAGTCACACTCAGGAGCTACCAATTGCAGCATATAGATGTGAAAACACTCTCATTTTACGGTGTATGTGTGGTGTGGTATGCATGTGTGTGCATGTTTATATAGGTGTAGATGCACATGTAGCCCCCCCTCAATTGACTTCCTCATGAGTCTTCCTCAATTGCTTTCTACCTTGTTCATCGAGGGGGTCCTTACTTGAATCCAGAGCTTTTTGATAAGGCTCATCTGGCTAGC
>JADRCD010171129.1:0-21211 GCA_019843815.1 Montemys delectorum
TGCATTGGTTAGGGTTCTGCCTTGGGGTTTCATGCTTAATCTCTGACTCCCAAGCTCGAGTGCCTGGCGATTCCTGCAAAGCTTCAGATCTCTCTTAGCTTCCATCTTGACTCCCCCACCATCACAACCACCTATTCACTTCTTGGTAGCACCAGAGCATTGAAGTTTTATGCTGATGTGGAATTTTATGAAGTCAGTATGTGCAGAACATTGTGTTAATAATTATACCGATATGCACCTCCCACGCTATTGCCAGGTTTTTTTCCCCTCTTAACCAGAACATACTGAAACTGTAACATCACATCAACTTCTCTTGTTATGCCCAGTCAGGAGGATGGGACACCTACTGAAGAAACTTTGTATGTTAATAGACACCTAGTCATTGTTAGGTTGTATTCTCCCATGGAAGACTCATTTCTGGATGGATGATTTTGCCACAAGTTGGGGATTTCACATCTAACGTCTCACACTTAGCATTGCCTCCCTTTCCTATGTTAGATATTGTTTAATCACAAGAAGTTGGAAGTTTCAAGAAATTAAGAAATAGTGAGCACTCAGGTGCTATCTTCTTTGGCTGCTGTTTTATGTATTCATAACCAATATGAATGTTCTGAGGAGAATTGGGCTATTTCCCAGGTGACCAAAAGCTCTCTCTGACAGAGGTGGATTCTATGTGAATTTTCAAGGGCAGCAAACTGTTGACCTACTCTGTTAACAGGGTAGACTTTTGGGTCACTGTTCCTGGGATGATGGGAACAAATGAGTCTTCATTTCAGAGAAGATACTAAAAACCAAGGAAATTATTCTACCCAGATCTGGCTTGGTGAGCCGAGTTGACTGGTGTTACTTAAGAAGTATGGATGAGGGCTTTCCTACAGAATCCCGAGGGTCACAGAGGTGGCTACATATGCGAAGAGCCCAACCCAGTACTGATGCCTCCCTGGAGTTCCCTGTAGCTTGCAGGCAGCTCTGATGCCCAGTCTCTTCTTCCTTGAACTTATTATTGAACCTTGGGGAAGAGTGTAAGAATCTTCTAGCTTTCTGAGCATCTTGGGCCTTGTAAGTTCCTTTAGCTTCTTGAGTCTTAGCTTCCACCCCATTCTAGGAGAGACTGCTTCAGTTTGGAGAAAATGGCTACACAATACCAAATGTATAATACTTAAATACTAAGCTTAAGGAACCTGATTCAGGACTTGGTGGGTTCCTTTTACAGAGCAAACACTATGGACTGGGCTAGCTTCTCTAATGGTCTAGCTGGGCCCATGAATCAGACTGACATAAGACAGATAACAGGAGAAAACCACACAAAGTTATTTCACAAAAACTCAGCAGATAAAGTAAAAGATTTCCATATTGCATTGGGCATTACCAAAAAAAGTAAAACTCTGATAAGAAGAAGGTCCTTGGCTAGGCTAGTTAATTGTGCAGTGGGTTCACAGATAAGAAGAGTTCATTGGGCTAAGCTTACTTGGGCCAGATTTCCCTTAACTTCAGTTCTGTCCTTGTTAAGAACCTTGCTTTCCTTTCATATGGGGAGGTATACCTCACAGGGGAATAACATCTCTCCCCCATAAGTTCAGGGAAGGGGTGGCAGATCTTCTTGCACATGCTGTTTGTGAAGTACCCTGAAGTCTTCAGTGCAGCAGAGTGGCATGTTGATGGTGGCATATTCTTATGCCAAGGTTCACGTCTCATCCATTCAGGCAGCGATAGACAGCTTCCTATAGAAGAAACATTTTTAGTAGATTAATTTTTATTTTATGTGTCTGAATGCTTTACGTGTGGTGTATGTGTGTGTGCATGCGCACGCACGTGTGTATGTGGGTATGTGTGTATGTGTATGTGTGAGTGTATAAAACCTGCATGAAGTGTCAGCAGAGACCAGTAGAGGACACGGAATTCTGTGGTGGTTAGAATTAGAATGGTCCCAACAGAACTAACCAAGCAGCAGAACTTGGCAGCTTGCTCCCTGGTTCTTCACCAGCTTGCTTATAATATATAGCCTAGGTCTACTATCCAGGGATGGCATGGGCATGTCTCACAGACATGGTCACAGGCTAACCTAGTGAAAGCAATTTTCTTGAGATTTCCTCTTTCTAAGTCTATTTACATTTGTGTCAAGCTGACAGGAACTAACCAGCATAGGCTGCATAATGAAGGTTTCTAAAGTGGGAAGGTTCAGTGGCCTAAATAGGTTCCTGATGATAACTAGGTTCCAAACGCTTTGCTACTTCAAACTGATGTTCCCTGTACAAGAGGGATTTGCTATAGTCTGCAGTAGAAATACTAATAGAAATAAGTGCAAACACAGCCCTTAGATCACAGGAAGACAATTATCTTAGCTAAAATCAGTTTTGATTAATACATTTTTACTATTCTTCCTGGCAACCTAAAGAAACAAAAAGAAAAAAGGCAGAAACAATGTTGGGTCTACTCTAGAAGCATAAAAATGTTTTCTGGCTTGGTGGTATGCTGCTGTCAAGGAGTATCTGGATGAATGTTGAGAGAATTCTAGGAACTATATAAGAAGTAGTTACAATAATACACATTATCTAGGAGAAATAAAACATTTTTTCTTTTCTTCCGTTTTGACATAGGCTCTCAAATTCAGAATCTTCGTGCCCCTGCCTCCACAGAGCTGGGATTACAGGCAAGGGCAACTGAGCCAGACTATGTGCATTTCTAAAGTTAGACACTGTTTTGTTAGCTACATTCTCCAACATTGACAACATGTTGCTCAACTGACAAAGAAAGCAACGTGTCTCTTTCCTTGACATTTCCTCCTGAAGCTGGAGAGAACATTCTGGCAACTTCATCTATCCATTCAGCAACAACCGAAGGATGAGCACTAGATCCAAGGAGCTGAAGCTGGCTGCATAAAATGCTACTCAGGCAAGCTGTATGCTGTATCACCTCATGACTCCATCCAGTGCTAAACCGTTCCACATGCCATTTTTCAGCTCCTCAGGCTTGCTTTGGGCCTTCCACTGTCTCCACTCATTAAATGCTTAAGGCTTCTGATTCGAGCCCTAAGTCTTTGATGCCCCTGGCCCACTCCACGCCAATAGGCTACCACTCCCCACCCACCTTATGGCATCTAACTTGTTCCATGCGTCCATGCACTTTTATTATTAGATTTATCATTTTTAATCAGTAGTAGGAGTTAGGTTACTAATCATTTCAATTATCCGCCAAATAGTTGTGGTGACATAATTATCATCATCATGAGATTTGTATTATCACTATGGTTATTCATATTATCCTGGGGGTAATGGCTTCTAGCCCATAAAGTTCAACCTAGTAGACGCTGGGTTTTTGTTTATTCCTGAGTCAGCAGGCCTATCCCAGCATTTCCGCGGTAAGTAGGTGCTAGTGACTAGCAGCTAGGCACTACTGGAGAGCTCTGGCTAGGAGAACGCCGGCCTCGTAGTGTGTGGTGTGCAGGGTGCTTGCTGTGTTGCCCTCAGCCCAGTGTTAGAAAACTTGGGGATGATAGGTTTTTGCAGCGAACTGGGCAGCCTCTATTTCGGAGGCGCACAGACCACGCCCCTTCCCAACAACAAAGCAAAGCCAGCTCCGCGGCCTCTGCCAAACACTTCTGGAACTCAGGCCTTGAGAACACGGAGGTTGGCGCTGCAGGTTTTGAGCGGGCCAGGTACCGGGAGCTCAGAGGCGCGTGCAGCCCTAGCTTGAGTCTCCCGCGCGAACCGGAGCGGACGGCTCCACCGCGGACCAGCGCGGTGGGGGAAGCCCGCGCAACCAAACACACCGGCCAGTGCCGGTCGCGCGCCTCCCTTGCGCGTTCCCGCGCCGGCCGTAAGGCTCGGACCGCAGGTGGCGAGGCCCGGGTGTGGGCGCGTGGCCCGAGGCCGTGCGAGGTTGCGCGGCGCGCGCGGAACCGCGCTGTACCCCCATCCGTACTCAGTGCGCTGCTCCACGGCAAACTCCGCGCGCTGCGTGCTCGGTGCCGCGCCAGCCCGGGTGGCCGCGTGCAGGGCGCAGGGAAGTGAGCCCAGCAGGGACGATGGAGCTGGCCACGCGCTCCCAGGTGAGGGTTTCCCCCAGCCCCGGTCCCCGGCTGCTTTCTGCACGCCCAGCCCTGCCCCGTCCGGCCGGTCCACGCGGAGGGTCGGGTGCCGGGAACTTAGGTCCTGTAGGTGTCCGCGTGGCTCCCTGCCGTACCACCTCGGGTCTTCAGGTTTGGTCCCTGCAGCCGGGGCTCAGGTGGGGAGCCTATTCTGGAGCTGTAAGCCGGTGCTACGGGGCTCAGCGTTTGGAGACCTGGGGGAGGGGCGCACGCGCGCGCGGGAGGGCAGCGTGCAATCTCCCCGCAACCCCCTTCCTCGCCGGAACTGGCAGCAGAGATCAGGAAGATTAAGAAAAAAAACAGTTAAAAAGAAAAGGGGGAGGGGGAGGGGGAAGAAAATTCGAAACTCACACTATCCCAATCTTGATAATAAGAGTTGCTGTGGGGTTTATTCTAGAACTTTCATAAATTTACTACTTGGAGCAAATGGTAACATCTTTAGGCCAAGTTAACAAACAGCTTCAAGATTGCAAATCTTATGCAAAGGGCAAACCCATTATGCATTAAGGGACCAATTTAAGTTTTGAAATTTTACTAACACTTGAGAATAAATTTTCCAAAGGGTCATTGCGTGCTGGTATTGTGATTTCTGTTAGTTTACAGTTTCAAGGTTTTTCTCTTCTTTAAAATAACTCTCTGTAAAAAAACGACAACCACAAGACACCTAAACGGACACACAATTTTTTATGTAGTGGTAAGCAAATCATTTTTAAAAATGAACAAAAACTTTGAAAAGAGAAGGAATGGCCAGCCCTCTGCGCGTGGAGTGCGAGATGTTTTCCTTTCTTGAGCTGCTTCAGCCCGCACTTCCCACTGGTGTTCACCCCTGTTGTCTACCTGTAGGCTCTGAGCCTGGTGGAGCAACACCCAGGCTTTTCCAGATCTGGCCTGCCCAGGCCTGGCACTTACCTCTGTGCTGGCAAATTAAAGAACTAGCTAGCTGGCTAGCTACCAGTGGCCACTTTGTCCAGTTAGTGACTGCTGAGAATGTCTTACTGAAAGTGGAGGTTTGTGAGAAAGTATTTTAAACGGTTTCTCTAGAGAAGGGAGACAAAAAAAACTACTGAGCCAAACTCAGGCTTTAGGGTTTTTGTTGTTGTTTTGTTTTGCTTTTGCACGTAGCTTATGCTTCTCCAGGAAAGGAGAAACAAAATTCCCTTGGAAAGGAGAAACAAAATTGTCTTGTTTTTCAAGACAGTCTCATTCATCCGAGAGTGGTCCCCAATTTCTGTATAGCAGATTACTTAGAACTTGCCTCTACTTCCTGAGTGTCAGGATTCTTCCTGGCCTGGTTTATGATGTTCTTGGGTTGAACCCTGGGCCTACTGCATGCTAGGCAGTCTGCAGACTGCGCTACAGCTCCAGCCTGGTGGAAAGAGACAGGAGCTTTCAAAGTTCCTCAGAAAAATGTAGCTTACTGTATCATTTCTAAAACCTAAAACCTGTCATTTTACTGGAAAATTCTTTTCAACTTTGATTCCTGTATTCAGGGTATTTGAAAATTCAGGATGTCTTAAACTGTGTAGCTAGAAGTGAAAATTTTATTGTTAAATTATGAGTCTTGTTTTTGGTACTTCTGAAATAATAAACTATTTTCTGTGTGGGGGTAATCTACAAATTACATCCTACCCATTATACACCAATTAGGGCACATTACTATGTATAAGATGATCATACACACACCTATAAAGACCTCTTAATTGGTAGCACAAATTAAGATAATTTTTTTTTCTTCTGGAAATGTTCCAGTTCGCAAGTTCATCGTTACTTAAAAGTGAGCAGATTCCAGTTATCTTCATTGAAATGGGCTGAGTGGTTCTGTGGGGTGGCAGGTGGCTGCAGAGGAGAAGACTGTCGGACAGAGAGATGGTACATTCCAGGTCTTCTAGTCCCCAGCCGTGTGAATAGTGGAGTGATCCGATGGGCACCTGAGGCAGCTTGACTGTACACCCACAGTGACAGGGCCCATCAGGCAGCACACTCTGCTCACACAAGCAGGGAATCTAGTTCCACCCTTTGGAAAGCACAACACTCCCAGGATGTTCCTGCAGAGCAGCAGCATAGGAGCAGGTTTCTGAGCTGTCCCCAGCCAGGGAGACACCCACATGCATTCCAAGGCACTTTCAAGTCTGCTTCTCTGCCAGGTCTGGGTTGGATTTGATGTCCTCTGACAGTGATCTCCACCCCGAGGGGGTTACTTAACAGTCCCTTTTTTAAAAAAAATTATTTATACATGGCTCTGTGTAGCTCAGCTGCCTGGAATAGTCCCGTATTTAAAAGGCCAGTTGCTCATCCTTTTTTCACAAGCCTGACCCATGCGTAACAGGGCAGAATTCTAAGAAGTGCACACAGTCACAAATGTTATCACAGGGATTTGATTTGATGATGACAGAAAACCAGGCGTCAACTCCAGTTAAGCCAACTTTTTCAGCGTTAGAGTGCATTAATGAGAGATACCTGTGCAGCTGGTCTGTGACTCTGGAGTTTCCTTTACTCCTCAGCCCTTCAGGGGTTTTGTTTCCAATATCTGGATTTAGCTTTGGTGGGGATTGATAAGAATTAGTAGGATTTTTAATTTTTCTTTTCTCTATAAAGAAGTAGTCTCTAGGGATGTTTGAAACTGAGTCGAGGTGGGTAAATAGCCGAGGTTAGCCCTCAGAGAAGATTGTCTTCCATGGTAGTAAATAGCCCCTACCCCCTTAAAGCCTTTGCACCTCACTGCAAAAACTTACATTGTGTCTGCAGTAGATGCTTCCCACCTGCTCTTCTTCATAGCTGTTGGACCATTTATCATAAGTTTGTGTATCAGGCATTGTTATATTGGAAGATTGAACACCAGGATACTGTTTTCCCTACCATCTCTATTACCAAGTTCTTCTGTTGCTGCAGCCCAGAGAAGCCCCTCAGGGCCATCCTTCAGCCACTTTGATTTCTGAGACATACTGTGCCAGGTCCCTAAAGTGGGAGGTTTATTTCTCCTTGCAGTTCTGTGAAGTAGGTTGGTTCTACCAGCTGGGATTGTTTCTCCTGAACCACTGTCTGGCCCTTGCTATTGGAGCCAGGATGAACTTACTATGACATTAAGGGCTAGACATCTTTGCTTATGTTTTGGTGTCACCTTGGTCAAGGATAGGCTCATGTAACATCAGAACACGGGTCAAGGACACAGGGATGTTGTAACAACATACAGTGCCCATGAGGGGCTGTGCATATTCCCTCAGTCCTGGACTAGAGTAGCTTGGTGCTGTTGGGGATCTGACAGGTGTGAGCTCTGACAGGTGCAAGCACATTGTTTTGGGGGCGGTGGTTGGGGAGGACATTGCAGGAAGTTGGAGAGTCTCACCAGATTATACTTTATCAAAGTCAGTTTGGGAATACACAATCCACACAACTTTTACATGGGAACATTTACATAGTTTTTGTTGTAGTTGTTTTTTGAGATAGGATTTCTCTGTGTAGCCCTGGCTGTCCTGGAACTAACTCTGTATACCAGGCTGGCCTTGAACTCAGAAATCCGCCTGCCTCTGCCTCCCAAGTGTTAGGATTAAAGGTGTGCGCCACCACTATCCTACGGTAGTTTTTATATGGCGTATGTGATAAACTAAATGAAGTGTATCTTGAGGGCCTTGAGCTCTGCCCACCCTACTCTCAGGGCCTCATTTTTCTAGAGTTTCCTTCCAGTGTTCCAGTGTTCTCTCAGTAACACCATAATCATCTGATTGATATTTTAACTCTGCTTCTTTCTTTTCTTTAGTACCATCAGTTCTGGGTTTCTGAAGAGCCCAAAGGCCTTTAGTTTTTTTTTTTTTTTTTTTTTTTTTTTGGTTTTTCGAGACAGGGTTTCTCTGTATAGACCTAGACCTGGCTGTCCTGGAAGTCGCTCTGTAGACCAGGCTGGAGTTTTAAAGGCTGGATATATGTAGTATTGCATGTGTATTTTATGTATTTTCTGCTGACAAAAAAAAAAAATCTTTATTAAAGAAACTTTGCAATTCATGTTTCCGAATCAGTACGGTGTGTGGCCTTGTGGCTTGTGTTCGGGTCTCATTTAAATGTTGTGTTAAATGCATTTTGGGTGTTTAGATGTGTGTGCATATTATATGTCCCCAGGAAACAACTCCCATGCAACATGTGATGACCCCATTTGTTCCTCCAAATTCCACGTATACCAGAAAATTGGTATTAGAGAAACCACATGAGTCAACTAAATTATGGTATGGATGTGCCTGATTCTCAGTCTGTAGGAACCTTTGGCACCTGGCTTTACTGGCTTTAATGGGGCAGGCATACCCCATTGTCCTCTGTTTGCTGAAGGAAAGCAGTTTTTGCTGAACATCCAAGGCTCATGAAAACTCTGCTGTAGTAGTGACTCATGCTATCTAGAATTTAAGCGCCTCCAGCAACACATTTCCTGCAGGGAGACCACAGTGCCATGAGAGGCTGCCAGGGAGCGATCCAGATGTTGCTTCTTTCAACAATAATCTTCCTAATAGTTTTCTTAAAAATGTATTTTTCTTTGAAGTTGGATACCTACATGACAAACATAAAACTTTGCCCATTTTTATAAAGAAGCTTCTGAAAGATTGAAAATCAAATATTTCTGTGCTGCTTGTAATGAGTGTGTGCAGTCTGTAAAACCTCACAATAGACACCCTTTGGTTGTGAGTTGGTTCAGTAAACTTTAAGAACTATTCAGAGAGTCCCTGAGGCCTGCCCTTGGGCTGGCTGGGGTTGCCAGGTGTGGGAATGAAGTCCCTGGAGTTGTGGTCCCTATAGATTCTATCAGTTTTCTCCTGGAATGGTTTCCCTAGGCCATCCTAACAGGCAGTATGTTTGTCCTACCCCACAGCTGGAAGCCTTTCCTTCAGGAGGATGCAGAAATGCCTGGAGAGCACCTTGCATGTTGGGCCTGTTGGCCTAAATTTCGAATTGGTCTCAGCCCCTGCTGGAGACATCCAGCCACTATTATGAGGGCTTCAAAGTTATCCCCAGGGTAGTGACCGGTAACCACACAATCCAGCTTATGTGGCTAGTGGGTGGAGGGGCTCGCCCAAAGAATGAGTTGAGTATTTGTCAAACTGAAAAGAAAAGGTGGTTGAGGGCTGATGAAAGTGAATGGCTGGGTGGGTTATGACTGGTTGGATATTCCTAGCAACCTTAGGTTTTTCTGTTGAACTAATGTAATGTAGTTCCAGTTCATGCCTGTCCCAGAGGCTTCAAGGTATCAGCCCTCACATTGAAGCTTTCTCATAAACCTCTAGGTTTCACTTTCAGAACTTTGTGTATTTTGAAGTTTATCCCAGGATGCACATGCTTGAGTGCGTGTGTGTATGTTTGTAAATTTTTAATTTGAAAGTACATTTCTGGTAATAAGTTCTTTCTGTTGTATTCTGTCTGTGGTGCTGATATAGAATTGCCATGTGTAAATTTCTGACGTCATTTGCAATAAACCCTGAAATAGGAAAGGACAGTTTGGTAGGGCATGGCAGTGTGGACTGCCTGTAATCCTAGAAGTAGAAAAACTGAGGCAGAAGGACCAGTAATTCCTCTCTAACACACTTCCCACCTTTAAAAACAAAAAAAGGAAAAAAAAGATAGTTCTATCCCATTTCCCTTCCTCGCAGGTTGCTTTTCCTGGAAACTTCTCAGCCAAAGGACATTAAATAGAGAGGAAATCAGACTTTTCCTGATCCTGAAATTCCTAAGGATTTTTAATGCAAAATGTCTAATGGTCTTATTTTGGTTTAAAAGGGAGAATTAAGAAGAAATAATGTGTATTTAGTATATTTAATAATGTTATTTATTCTCCCTCTCATTTTTTAATTTCCCCTAGCACCCAGACATTTTTCCTTTCATGAAGGTGGGCTTTTGTTTTTTGTTTTTTAATTTGCTTGTTTTTGTTGTTGTTGTTTTAAAGCAAGGTAGTTTGAAGCCCTGGAGCCCATCCAGCATTTTGCTGCACTTACACAGGACCTCTTAATTCTCCTCTTCCTCTATGACAGAGCCTTTCTCCTGACTGTAGACTGCTGGCACTTAGCAAGAGAGGTTCTGTGTCCTAATGACCTTTCCTTGAACTGAGTGGCTGTCATTAGGATTTTAGTGAGTGTGCCATTCATTCAGGCACAATGCCAAGAGCCTGGTGGAGTCAGCCTTCTGCATGCCTACTCCAGAGGTGACTGGGCTCATTTTGTTTAGTGGCATTGTTCTTAGTAGGGTGCAAGTATGTCCTCGGAGTGGCTTTCTGCAGCCCAGCAGTTTGAAGAGCTGGCTCATGTTGTTCCCTTGAGTGGGCCTGGGACAATGGTTGTGATCCCTCTGCACACCGTCTCTGGGAGTGTGTAGGCAGCAGTGGTTCCCTTGAGTGGGCCTGGGACAATGGTTGTGATCCCTCTGCACACCGCCTCTGGGAGTGTGTAGGCAGCAGTGGTTACAGACCAGACTGCTGCTTGTAGGAGACTTCCTGATCCCTGCCGCTGCATGCCACCTTCTCTGGGACTTCTAGGCCCAATTTCCACATATCAGACCACACTAACATCGTCTAACGATGCTCTGTCACCCTGATACATATGACTCTGTTTACTGTTCTACTTGGCTGCATGAACCTGGGAGGGTGGGGCCTAAAAATGAGGCGGACTGAAGTCTCATGCAACAGCCAGCTTTATTCAGAACATTAGACAGTTTATACTCGGAGGGTGAAGAGAAATTGTGTGAGTAAGGTGTTCAATCACAAGGACAAGCCAAAAAAAAAAAAAAAAACAACACTTTATATAGAGGCATAGCCCTAACAACAGCTGAAGTAAATTCACTCCTGTCTGGTACTGGGATAGCACAAAATCACATTCCAAGAACAGTTCTGTGTTTTGAAGGTTGCAAGACTCTTGTTTTGTTCAATTCTTGGGGTTTTTCTCACAAGCACTCAGAGTTCTCATATGACTGCATTCTTGGGCCATATTCCAACATGACGACTTCTTTGTTATTTTTCATATCTCAACACATTTCCCAGTACATAGTAGATGCTTAATAAACAGGTGCTGGCTGGCTGGCTCACGTGTGTATACTACCTTCTATTTCCAGAATGCCTGTCTTTAAAGCACCAGGCCTCAACTTCAGTGTTTAGGGTTTTTTTCCTTCTGGGTAAACAGGATTCTGCTCTTTGAAACAGGCAAAGGATATTTATTTCACTTCTGTTAATGAACTATGAGAAGAAGCATCATGAGTTCCTCTAGGTGGGATTCTTTAAATGGCATCGTGTGATCATGGTACCTCATCCCTCTGCCCTGGCACCTGCAGGCTTTGTCAGGCGATCTGGTGTTAGAGGGGCCTGGTGACAGAACCTCTAGCTGGCTGGTGATGAATAAGAAACCATTTTTATTGTAAGCCTCTGGTAGAGGTATGAGTGTGTTTGATGTTCTGATGTTTTTCAGTGACAGGCCAGATTCGCTCTGTGGTTGTCATCTGAGTGACCTTGGTCAGTCATGATGGCCTGTAAGAGCATGTGTGTTTCTTTTCTGATTGATGTATTGATAGCAGTGAAGTGGTTGCTCCCATTTCTGAGTGGTTTGGAGTTCAGCTTATGTCCTGTTAACTTGCAACAGTATCCCTCAGAAACAAGTCATTTACTCTGTGCAGATACCATTAGCAACTTAATGAGATCATTGAGAGCACCTGTCCAGGTTGGGAATCTAGATTCAGAGTCTGGATGTGCTTCCTGTCCTGGCTGCTGACCTCCCTGGCAGAAGAATTAAGTAAGCACTTCCCAAATGGTTGGTTCGGTTGCTTCCTAAGTTATCTGCCAGAATTCCAGCTCACTGGCCAGCAAAAAGCTTATCAGAGCCTTTAGGGTACCTGTGTGAACTGTCGCCTGATCTTTCTCTATCTGTCTGTCTGTCTGTCTGTCTGTCTGTCTGTCTATCTCTGTCTTTCTTGACACTAGTAAAATACACAGAACTAAAATGAGCTATGTCAATCTGTTTGTTTTCTCAAGACAAGCTCTTGCTATGTAGTTCATGCCAGTCTGGAACTCACTGTGTAGTTGAGGTTGGCTTTGAACACTCCATACTCTAGCTGTGGCTTCTAAAGTTCTGGAGCTTATTACAAGTGTGCAGCAGGGGTGCATGTGTGCGTGTGGCATATGTATGTTTTCATGTGTGTGTCTGTGTGCTTGAGCTAGAGGCTAAAAGTTGACATCCGATATGCTCAATCTCTACCCTGTTTCTTGAGATAGTCTCACCAAGCTCACTCTAGACTGGCTGCCCTGGAAATGCTGGGCATCCTCCTGCTTCCACTTACTGACCTCTCTCCCCAACTCCTATTTAACTATTTTAAAGCACATAGTTAAGAACACTTAATGTTTTAAACTACCAGCTTTCTCCTGAACCTTCTGGCATTCTAAGCTGAAGCTCTGTGCTTCCAGTGCCTTTCCTCCAGGCCCCCATGCCTCTCTCCTAGTTTCTCTGATATTTGACTATTCTGGGTACATAGTGAAGAGGGATCATTCAGTATTTTCCTGTTGTAACTGGAATATTTCACTTGGGGTAATGTTTAATATGTTCATATGTGCGATACTTCGCAGACTTTTTTTTTTTTTTTATTGAGAAAGGCTCTCACTGTATAGTATTGGCTTGAAACTCAAAAGTAGGAGGCATGGAATTAGAGACCTCTTTCATGCGATGGTTGGCATGCCCATTTTTATAGGAGATTACTCCCAGTCTTTTGCCTATTTCTTAGTGGGACTTTTTGTAGTCATTGAGTTCTACTTCTGGGTGTTATGTATCAGATCATATAATTTCTCCATAGGCTACCTTTTTACCGTTTAGGACTTTTTTGTAAAAAGAAAAGGTTATCTATTTATTTTTTAGAATATGTGCTGCCAAAGTGAGCATAGGTTTTTATATAGGTCAGCTATAGAGTTCCTGCCATGCTGAAGGCCATGGGTCAATCTTCAGCACCAGGAAACAGGCAGAAGCTTTTCATTTTAGTAAAGTCTAGTTTCCTGTGTCATTAATCCCCTGGTTTCTTCTAGGAGCCTCATAGACAGGGGTAGCTCATATTGAGTTTTTTGTTTTTTTGTTTTTTTGCTGTTGTTGTTAATGTTTTTGTTTTTAAATCTATGTTGAATTACCTTCTGTATGTAGGTGGTTTAAGATTCCAGCGTCGTTCTGTCTTGTGTAGGACCGTCCTTCCTGCCAGTAAGTGGTAGGGTGTCTCTGCTTTATTTCCCATGGTATCGGTCCATGCCAGCGCCATCTGCTGGGCTCCAGGAACATTGCTGTATGGGCTGAAGTCAGGAAGGGAGATTCCACAGGACCTTTTAAGTGAGGCTTTTCTATTTTTGTCACAAATATTGCAGAGGTTTGGATGGGCTTTGTGTGAAATCTGCAGGTAGCTTTGGCCAGTAGTACATGGTTCTTGGGGATGCTGTTTATGATCCACCGACAGAGGAGGTGTATGTTTCCTGTGCCTCCCCTAAGTGTTCAAATATGTTTTGTACTTGGGGTATATACAAGACTTCTGCCTCATTGCTTACATCTATTTTTTTATGCCTATGTAAGTGGAATTGTTTTGTAATTTCCTTGTCAGACTGTTGATTATTAGTGGCAGAAACACCGAAGTATTCAATTACTCTTTGACTTTATGTCCTGGAACATTACACAGTGTATCTGCTAGTGCTGGCTGCTCTTCTGTGGACCCTCCAGAATGTTCTCTCTCTCTCTCTACACACACACACACACGCACACACACACACGCATACGCATACACGCATGCTACACCCTAACAGATGTGTCTTCCTTCTTCCATTCCCACCCAGATGCCCTTTATTTGTTTTTCTTGCCTGATTGCTTATGAGTTTTCAAGACCATGTTAAAGAGGTGAAGGCAACTGTGCTTAGATTATTCTCTGACATTTCCTTAAGAAATAAATGTGGTTTTTTTAACTTACCTTAGAGTGTAAATGTGGGTTTTAATGTGTTGGTTCAGTCTCCTCTGTTATTGTTGATTTTTTTTTTTTTTTGAGAAAGGGCGGTGATTTTTTTCTGATGCCTTTTTTGCATTAGCTGTTTAATGATCTCTTCCCCCTTTGGTTTCAGAATAATGCATTTAAATTTCCTGTGTTAGCCGTTTTGCATTGCAGCAACCCACCTCGCTTGGTCAAGTGTGCATCTTTCTGCTGTGTTGCTGCTTCCGTTTGCAGGTGTTGTGTGTGTGAAGGTGTCCTGAGGGTTTAGGACTCCTGGCCAGTCTTTCTCTGACTTAGGCGCCAGGCAGCAGCCTCCTAGGAGGAGTCAGGGGACATTCTTTCCCCGTCAGTTTCTTTGGGAGAGTTTGAGGGCTGGTGCTGATCATTAAGCATGTTACAGAGTTCACTGCTGAAACTGCCAGCATCTGACATTATTTCTGGGGACAGTTTGGATTATTGAATAGCTATAGATCTGTTCAAATCTTCCCTTACTTTATAATTCAGTCTTGGTAGGCTGTATGTTACTAGAAATGTATCCATTCCGTCTGTGTGAGCATGCCATCACCTGGAGGTCTCGTGAATTCTTTTGTTTTTAAAACCTCTGTAAACTTAATAATAATATCCCCACTTTTATTTCTCCATTTAGTGCTTGGAGATTTCTCTGTTCTCGAGTCTGCACAACAGAAGGCTTGCTCACGTTGTTAGTATTTGAAAAGCCAGATTTGTTTTTTTCTCTTACTCTCTGTTGTGATTTTATCTCCTATTTCGTCACGGCTGGCTGTAATCTTTAGTAGTCCCTATTGTTGGCTTTGAGTCTACTTTGCTGCCTGTTTTTCTGGTTTATTAGTGTGTGGAGCTAATGGTCTTCCTTTTAGTTTGCACATTTACAGCTGTGTCAGTCCCAGATAGCACAGCATTTGCTGCATGCATGGAGTAGGGCGTGCTTGTTTCAAGGCACAGGACGAGTACTGCTTACCCAAAATGCTTCAGACCGAAAGCATCGATTTTATTGGGTATTTACTTTCTCATACATGATAAGAAATTTTTGGCGTGGAACTCAACTCAGAATACAAAACTGAAGTGTCTTATATGTGCCTTCTGCATATAGGCAGAATGTAATTTTCTTCAAAGTTTTAAATAATTTCATTTATTCATAAAACTACCATGTAATTACATGATACTTTTCCATTTGTGACCCCATGGGGCACTCAACAAAGTCTGAATTTGAAGTATTTCAGGTTTTGAATTTTTGAGATCAGGTATTCAGCTTGTTTATCCTCATGTCTCTTGTGCTCTCTTTTCTGCCTCATTGGCTGCTTGGGAGAATATGTGATTTTTGTACACCTGTGGTCTTGCCTGGTTTCCTGCTTCTGATTCCCACTTTAATCCTACTGATTAGAAAAGACAGTTTGCTTGGTGTTAGTTACTTAAAATGTATCACATTTATTAATAGTCTAGCATGTGATCTGGTCTGAATAATGAGTAATTTTATGTGTAAACTTGGGAAAAATATCTGCTGTTGAGTTGAGCTCCTCTGTCTTCAGTTTGGTTTACTGTTGTTCAGTCCCTCTCCTTTCTTCTGGGCTGTGTACTATTTCATCCTTGTTGAAGGTGAGGTCTTGAAGTCTACATCTGTATCTGTAACCAGGGAACTGTTCCTTCTTTTTGCACTCACTGTTTGTTTCCTGGTTTTGGAGCTTTTGTTTTGGAGCATGTGTTGAAATTGTTATATTGTCTGGGTGAGTTGACTGTCTTGTTCACACTATCCCTGTAAGCTTTGTATATTACATCTATTTTGTCTGACTGTAGCCACTCCTTCTCCTTTGCACTTCAAAACTTTTTCTGTCCTTTACTTTCAACATGTTTGTGTTTCTAGATCTGATGTGAGCCTTCTAGTTAGCATTTAGTTGTATCATTACACTAAAAACAACAACAGCAACAGCAACAACAGCAACAACAACAGCAGCAACAGCATCGTGTTTTGCTGGGCTGGTGCTCAAAGCCAGGCCTCGAAGCAGCACACTAGGTAAGGGTTCTGCTACTGAACTGTATCACCAGCATTCTTTTTATTTTGAGAAAGGGTCTTGTTAAGTAGCCGAGGCTGGCCTCAACTCCATAGTGTGTAAGGCTTGAGATCTTCTGGCCTTAGCCTCTGGAGCAGCTGAGATTGTGGATGTGCTCCCAGGCCCTGTGTGTCTTTAATTTATGCTTCCTGTGTCTCTTTCTTCTTGAGATGGAGTTTTCACCAAGTAGCCCAGGCTCACCCTGCATGGCCTCTTAAGTCCTAGATTACAGATGTGCATCGGCACTCTCGGCTCCTTACAGCCTTTGCATCTTCCCTTCGTTCCTGCTTTTCTTCACGTTGATTTCTTGATGATGACCCATTTTTTGATCTATTCACACTTCTTCAGTGCTTCCTATAGATGTTTAATGTAGAGCTGACCACTATAGATAACGTCCTATATTGCGATAGTTTAATAATAGCATCATTAATAAAATCTGCCCAGTGAATTTCCATTCTCTAGTTTGTTATTGATGTTATGACATTTTCATTGTAGATTCATAAGTTTTTTTAATGCTATAGTTAATGAAACCAGTTAGAACCAGATTCCAATAATACCTGCATGCGTTTCTATCTTTCCTAAGTACAGTGTAGTTTTTGCATGGCTGTGAGTCACTGTAACTTTCCTTTCAATCTGAAGGATTTGATCTTTAATGAGTTCTGGTTGCTAATACTAGTGACGGTGAACTAATTCAAATTTGATACTTGAAAATATTTACATTCATTTTTGAAGGATAGTTTTCCCCCCCAAGTACACCAAGTTTCTGGGTGTCTGTCTGAACATATCCTGTGTGTGACAAATAGCTATTCTTGTTAAGTTTCTTTATCATTAGTTTTCAGCAGTTATACAGTGTACTGACTGGTTTTGTGTCAACTTGACACAAGCTGGAGTTATCACAGAGAAAGGAGCTTCAGTTGAGGAAATGCCTCCATGAGATCCAACTGTAAGGCATTTTCTCAATTAGTGATCAAGTGGAGAGGGCCCCTTTGTGGGTGGTACCATCCCTGGGCTGGTAGTCTTGGGTTCTATAAGAAAGCAAACTGAGGGCTGGTGAGATGGCTCAGCGGGTAAGAGCACTAAGTGCTCTTCTGAAGGTCCTGAGTTCGGATCCCAGCAACCACATGGTGGCTCACAACCATCCATGATGAGATCTGATGCCTTCTTCTGGTGCGTCTGAAGAGAGCTACAGTGTATTATGCTGGAGTGAGTGGGCCGGAGCGAGCAGAGGTCCTGAGTTCAATTCCCAGCAGCTACATTATGGCTCATGGCCATCTGTACAGCTACAGTGTGCTCATACACATAAAATAAATAAATAAATCTTAAAAAAAAAAAAAAAAAAAAAGAAAGCAAACTAAGCAAGCCAGAGGAAGCAAGCCAGTAAGTAACATCCCCCCATGGCCTCTGCATCAGCTCCTGCTTCCTGACCTGCTTGAGTTCCAGTCCTGATTTCCTTTGGTGATGAACAACAAACAACATAGAAGTTTAGGATGAATAAACCCTTGCCTCCCCAACTTGCTTCTTGGTCATGATGTTTGTGTAGAAATAGAAACCCTGAGTAAGACACACAATGTCTCCATTTGTGTTTCTCCATTCATCCTGTTTGAGGCTGGGCATGTAGCTCAGTGGTGGAGCACAAGCTTATCAGTCAGCTGTCTGGGCTCCGTCCCAGACTGTAGGAGGAAATGATGTGAGAGCAGATGTGTTCTGTGTGGAGTGCATTGTGCTTCTTGTGTTTATGTATTCATGTCTTTCATTAACTGAGACTGTGGACTGTTACTATCTGTCAGACAGAGATGTGAGCAGATGCCTACTTACTGCGATAGAGAATCAGTGATACATTAAAATAGGATGCCACCAGAGTTCAATTAGTGAATAAATGATTTTGTTAGGGTAACTTACAGAACCAGAAAATTACTAAAAAAGACAGTTATGTCAATAAAACCTCACAGGTGCTATGAAAGCTGAAGTACACTAATTGTTGCTTTGTGGTGTCTCCTGGCATGGTATTTTTATGTGCTAGGATCCATCTCTGGGTGACCTGGGTTGTTCTTCTGTATTATATACTTTTTATTATTAATTAAGGTTTAATTCAAGACAATTCATTGTTTTAGTGTGTAATTCTATAGATTATAACATAAGTCTCGAGATGTATAATTACCACCTCAGTGGATTTTATCCCCCCTCTGAAATTCCCGGTGCTTATTTAAAGCCCTCATGTCTATCCCTAGGCCACTGTTGACATGTGCTATCTCTGGTTTTTCCTTTTTGAAATCATGCAGGGTGCAGCCCCTTTCACTTGGCATGATGTGTCTGAAATTTGTCTGGGTTGCATGTCAGGTTTACCCTTTTTTATTGCTAAGTCCTGATTTTTGTCTGGATAAATACCACCTTTGGTTTATCCCTTACAGGTTTGTCTTGGTTTAGAAATATAAACAAGTTCTGTGTGAGCATACATTCTCCCCTCCATGTGTATGATGGTTGAGTTGATGGAAAATGAGTATTTAACTCTGTTGTTAAAGTTAAAGCGTTATTTGTTCTGCAGGTTATCCCACAACATGTGGGTGCTGCTTACTCTGGGTTCTCTCTGCCCTTGGTTTGTTACAGGTTTGAAACCTTCCTGGTGAGGTATGGAATGGTATCCTCTGTATAGAGTATCTCATTGTGCTTTTGGCCCGTGTCCTTTGTGAGTAACATTTATATCCCTTAGTGTGCTTGGGATTTTTCATTTCATTTTCTTTTTTTTTTTTTTCTTTCTATTTTTGGTTTTTTCGAGACAGGGTTTCTCTGTGTAGCCCTGGCTATCCTGGAACTCACTCTGTAGACTAGGCTGCCTTTGAACTCAGAAATCCGCCTGCCTCTGCCTCCCAAATGCTGGGACTAAAGGCCTGCACCACCACTGCCCGGCCTCATTTCATTTCATTTTCTTGAGGCAGAGTCAACTGGGTAGTCTGTTTGGCCTGGAATTTGCTGTGTAGCCTCATTGGTCTTGAACCCTTGAGATCTTCTTTTCCCAGCCCATTGAGTGCTGGGTTATAGGTGTACAGCACACCTACATAACCCCTTTCTGAAGAGCACGTTGTGTTGTACTTCATGAATTACTATAACCTGAGCTTCGAGATAGCTCATATGGGTAAAGTAGAGGCAACTTTGATTCCCAGCACATATATAAAAAAGCCACACATGGCCGGGCGGTGGTGGCGCATGCCTTTAGTCCCAGCACTTGGGAGGCAGAGGCAGGCGGATTTCTGAGTTCAAGGACAGCCAGGGCTACACAGAGAAACCCTGTCTTGAAAAACCAAAAAAAAAATAAAAATAAAAATAAAAATAAATAAATAAATAAACAAATCTTAAAAACAAAAAGATTTAAAGGAATTGCTGTTTGCTCTGGATATCATGACACACACCTTTATCCCTGCACTCTAGAGGCAGAGGAGACAGGGGCTGGTGGATCTCTGTGAATTTGAGCCTGGTCTACGTACTGAGTTACAGGTTAAGCAGACCTACATGTTAAGATCCTGTTTCATGTCCACCTATCTCCCCAAAAAGGGGCAGAAAATGCCATAACCCTTGGCCTTGGCAGTAGCTTTAGGAAAGCTGAAGCAGTGTCTTTTCTATGCACAGTCTCTTCATACATGCAAGGCTCTACCCTTCAACACTACATAGAATTGGTGGAGCCATGCTTGTAACCCTAGCACTGGAGAGGCAGAGGCAGGAGGAGCTCAAGTTCAAGGCTAGCCTGGGCAACATTGAGACCTCCAACCCGAACCACAGCCCCATATTAAAAACAAAGTAATAGATTAAAAACAATGTTCTATAGCTAGGTGGTATGTTTTAATATAGAGAGGGTAAGGTTAAGTATAGGAGATGTAGAAAAACTAACCCTTAAAGTTACACTGAATGGTATGATATAAACGTTTAATGATGCATTACATTGATTTATTTTGGGGAATGAATGCCGGACTGGAAGCCAGCTGTCACTTTGAGGCATGTTTTATAGCTTATTAGATTTTTATAAATGGAATGTCAATTAAGACGGGTTGGCAGAAGCCAGGGTGGTATGGAACCCTCTAGAGCAGTGTTTCTCAGCCTTCCTAATGCTGTAGCTTTTCAGTTCAGTTCCTCATGATGTGGTGACCCCAACATAAAATTATGTTTGTTGATACTGTTATGAATCGTAATGTCCACATCTCTGTTGTCTGATGGTCTGAGGTGACCCTTGTGTGAGGGTTGTTTGGCCAGCAGGTGGAGAACGGCTGCTCTAAAGCCTTCCTCTGTTGAAGGGATGCTGGAAAGATACTTCTGGTGAGAACCTCAGGTTTTTATTAGTACTCAGGTAGGATGCAGCAAACTTGGGCCCCATCCTGGCCTCTCAGGTTACTGCTGTGGGTTGGAATGTGGGACCTGGGGCTCAAGAGCAGCTGTATGGCCCCTCAAGCCAAACCCTGCCTGGCTCATGTGTGGATCTGAACCCACCTTAAAGGAGGAGCTGGGATTCTCCTGTACACATCTGTAGTGCTGGTAGTGTAGACAGGGCCAAGGTGAAACTACAGCTGGAGAGAAAGAGCTTGTACCCTTAAGTAAGGAACAGTGCTCCTCCTCTGTTTTCAATTTGTCTTTTCCTATTGACTTTTAAAGACTGCTAAAAGGCACCTAACAAACTTTATCAGTGTGCAGGCGGTCAGTGGTCTCATGTTTCCATGGTGTGATCATTCTTCAGAACTTGTCTTGTGTTACTAAAGCTAAACATTCTGCGACTTTCTATTGACAACATCCATAAAATGCGGCCACTCTAGCCTTTGGTTTCTTTGTGTTTTGCAACCAGCTTATGTAACTTAGCATATGACTGTGAGCCAGAATTTCCTTCCTTTTTAAGGCCTAGTAATATTCTGTATTATTATTTAGGAAAGCCCGTCTGGTTCATTTGTGCCCACCCATTGAAGAAGGTAACTGACTGTGTGACTCGACAACTGAATGTGTTGCTTTGACCAAAGTAAAGAGAAAATTTTAAATGTTTCCTTATCATCAAATAAATGGGTTTCACTGTGACATTTCATTCATATATTCATACATATATTTGTGACCCCACCATCCCTCATCCCCACAC
>JADRCD010171135.1:0-26910 GCA_019843815.1 Montemys delectorum
CCCCCCCCCCCAGAGCGGATCTCCCCCACCCCACCTGCGTGTCACAGGGGTCTTATCCTAACCGGGAAGAGAAAAGTCAATAGAAACTAAAGATAAACTGTAACTAGCCCATGTTGTAAAGTGTAAAGTGTAACCAGCCCACACTGTAAGCTGTATAACCCTGTTCTGAAAATGGTATAAATACCCAAAGCTTTGTTTCCTCAGGGTCCTCTGTTCCCGATTACAGAGTGCCCCTGGTATATAGTTTCAATTAATAAGTTAACCTCATGCTTTTGCTTCCTGATTCTTTGTGAGTGGGGCGCCCACTCAGGTTATAACAAGCCCACCTCTACCTCAGTGAGAAGGTTCCTTTCCTACCAGAGAACAGCCCAGGGAGTCGCAGCTGCTGTTCTTTCCAGATGCCCTGAAGGTTAGGAGTCTGCAGGCACAACCCCAGTTGACAGTAGCGTCTAATTCTGCTGCTTCTCATATCAAAGCTGGCCTCCCTAGTCTCCGGACAAGTAGTTAGGACCAGCATGGGGCCTTTCTCCACAGGGCTTGCCCCTCCCCCATTTGAGCAGCTGGGCCTCTAGTTACATATGAGACCTGAGAACATGCCAAAGAGCTGAAAAATGAAGGACACCACACTTAGTTCTTGCTGATGACATACTAACTCCTCGGTAAAAACTCAAATGGGAAAAAGCAGGCTAGAAACAATTAAACCAGTACAACAGAGATAGGAAACTTAGCTAAGCCCAAGTCACCCTGAGGCCTCCCAGCAGGACCAGCATACAAGCCCAGGACGCAGCTGACTCCTACTTGTGCCTCAGAATAGATTTTCTTAAAAACAACCACACTATGCCTTTAATCCCAGCACTTGGGAGGCAGGTGGATCTGTAAATTCAAGGCCAGCATCCTCTAGAGTGAGCTCCAGGACAGCCGGGACAGTTACACAAAGAAACTCTGTCTCAAAAACAAAAACAAAACAGAAGGAAGAAAGTTAGAAGAAATAACCAGACTGCCTGCAAGTTACCCAGGAAGAACAATGAAGCCAGAGGCAGTTGAGCCTCTGGAAACCCCCTTGGCCTAGGTTTGTTCCAGGTAATGAATCCACTTAGGCCTTCCAGAAATTTCTCGGGGAGCCTGACATCTATGACATCTAGGAATCATTCATTCACCTTCAACAAATACCAACAAAGCTCAAAAAACAATTCCAATCAGAACTCTGAAAAAAATACAAGAAAGGGCTGGAGAGAGAGTTCAGTGGTTAAGAGCACTGGCTGCTCTTCCACAAGACCTGGGTTAGATTCCCAGCACACTGATGGTAACTCCAGTCCCTGGGGATCTGACACCCTCTTCTGGCCCCCATAACACCAGGTGTATATGTGGTACTCAGACAAAAACACAGGCAAAACATGATGCATATAAAATAGAAAAATATTTATTTTAATTAAAAAACATGTTTAAACCACCACGATCCTTAGTCAATCTATCTCAATTTATTTCACAATTCTGAATTTCATTATGTATATGAAGAGTTAAGTGAGTGCCTTTATCTCCGGCTGTTCAAAGGCCAGTGAGGAAGGAGAAAACCTCCAAGTCACCTGCTTCTTCCTAGCTGTTTCCGAAATGGTCAGTATAACTGCCTGGCATTGTAGCCAGGAAAGAATGCACAGAGATAAAAGCAAGCTAAATCTCACTCCTCCCATGGCCAGGATTAGCAAGCAGCTGCCTAAGGACCCCCAACCCCTCCTTTCCCTAATATCAAGACGCTCTGGGCAGCCTGAGCCTCTAGCAGGAGTGTCTGCCAACTGCTCATTCACCCCCACACTGCAAACTGCACTTCCCAGGCTCGACAGATGTAGCTGCTATTCATTGCTTCCAAGGCAGCACAAAGCTTCCCCAGAAATACAAAGCAAAAGGGCTTCAGGCAGAGCCACCTTTAACAGAAGCCACCTGCCGGATCCCTCCCCTCATTCACTATAACCCCTCCCGACAGCACACATGCACGCATACGTACACATGCACACACACAACAAACACACAGCTTTTCAAACCTCTGCAACAGGTGTTAGCTCAGTTCAGGTGACTTTCTCTGAGTCACTGGGCTGTTCTCTCAGAGGAGTATTTATTGTTACTTCTCAGATTGTAGAGCACAGCATGCTAATGACAGAAGAGAAAGACACACACATAAAAAAAAAAGACACAGAGAGAGAGAAAGAGAGAGAGAGAGAGAGAGAGAGAGAGAGAGAGAGAGAGAGAGAGAGAGAAAGGAACAGAGAGAAACAGACAGACAAAGAAGCAGAGACAGATAGGGAGAAAGACAGAGAAACAGAAAGACAGAGAGACAAAGACCTTTATGTCCAAATCACAAAGTATAACCACTTTGTTACTAGAGCTTCTCCAGCCCTTTAGTGTGGCAACACACACTTGCAGAATGCCTCCCACCTATGGAACACTTCAGGATTTGCTTCAGAGCATGGAAAAATGAGCAGCCCCTTCCTTCCTAACACTACCTACTCCCTAGATTCTATCTTCCATCACCTGGAGCAAAGAACCACCTTGCTTAGGGTTCCTTTTCTATGACTTCAGCAAGAGAGAAAGGAGCAGGTGAGTGAATGCGCGTGCACACACACACACACACACACACTCGCGCACGCTTTGCTATCTGGGTCAAGTGGTGATGGCGCTTCTGCAGGGATTACTAAAAACTAGGAAGACAGACAGAATTTATATATCATTCACATCACAGTAGTTTATTTTTATTTTATGTATATGAGTGCTTTGTCTGCATGTTTTGTCTGCAAGTACAACACATGAGCGCAATACCCAAGGTGGCCAGAAGGTGTCAGATCCCCTGTAACTGGAGTTTGAGACAGTTGAAAGCTGCCAGAAAACAAACCCAGGTCCTCTGCAAGAGCAACAAGTGACCTTCAGCCCTGAGCCAGCTCTCCAGCCCTGAGCCAGTTCTCCAGCCCTGAGCCAGCCAGTTCTATTCCCTTATGAAGTCTTCCTGTCTCAGCCCTCACTGGCCACCTTACTTTGTCAGAGCACCAGGGTGGCTGCACTCCACGTACAGACCTATGGCGGAAGCCATCAACACCACAACCATCCCATGATCTAGGTAAACTCAGCCACCAGCAGCCCTAATTCTGGCAGAGAAACCTGAATGGAGCAGGAGGAAGACCACAGACCTTGACAGTAAGAATTCCTGGGACTTCTCACCCAACCATCCTATTAAGAACCAGGCAAGATAAATAATGGCATGCAGACAGGGACACACACAGGGACACACACTCAGGCACAGACAGGGACACACACTCAGGCACAGACAGGGACACACACTCAGATACAGACAGGGACACACACTCAGACACAGGCAGGTCACCACCATTGCTCAAAACCTTCATATTCAAATTACACATCTCAATTTTTCCTTCAAACTTGAAAACAGCATTCCTTATTCCCCTAAGGGAAACTATTTATTAAATAGATCCCCACTTTGGGTTGGGAAACATAGCACTTCTACATGAACTTTCAGAAAGCAAGCCTCTGGCCACCTCTTTGCCTCCTTGGGGTGTGGACTTTCTACTTTGCTCACAATGAAAGTGACCTTGAAAAACATCTCCTGATTTGTGTGGTTGAGCACAGTTATATGCAAAAGTGTACACACACACACACACACACACACACAAACACACACAGCACTCCCAAATACTACCCAACACACAGGAAACCTCTCACAAGCTAGCTGCTGTTCTCTGAAAGTTCAGACTACTCCTGGCACGTGTGTTTCTGAGAACACCTTTGACAAAGCTGCTGGTTGTGGTTAGTGTCTGGGCATCATCAAGAGGCCGGGGAATTCCTCCAGCTCTGTGCATCCTGGAAGAAAGGAAGCCCTACATTAGTCCTCCCTCCGTCATCTCAGCTGCATCAGAAGAAAACTCATGGGCTATCACCAAGCAGTACTGAAGGAACATTATTGAAAAATAAAATTGCAGGCCTTGAGAGGTGGCTCAGTGGTTAAGAGCACTGGCCACTCTGCCAGAGGTCCTGGGTTGTATTCCCCAGCATCCCTACCTGATGGCTCAAAATCATCTGTAAGCCAGTTCCAGGGAATCTAACACCCTCTTCTAGCCTCCACAGGCATAAGGCATGTACTTCCATACACACAGACACAATACCCAAACACATCATCACAGTCATAATAATAATAACAACAACATCACTCAACAACATTAGTCCAACCTGGGAGACACTGGATTTGAGGGGAATGCTGACAGCCTTTCTTCTCCACTCCCCGAGCAGTCTCAGCCCAGAGGACAAAATCAAGGTCCCTGCCAGCTACTTCTAGAACCCATCCATCCTCCTCCCCTTGTACTCATCTCAAGGCTAGGGAAAATTCTTTGGCTTTACTCATTTCTTTGTCACTGTAGCTGGGCTATGTTAACAGTAGCTGCTGCTGAAGCTGGTGCTTAAATACCTGACTTAAAACACTTTAGTGTTTAAATCCCAGCTTTACCTCTGAAGCAGCCAAGCCTCTAAAGCCGCTTGCTGATTATCAGCTGCTAAACACCATTTTTCTCACTGGAGCTGCTGAGCTGCTGGGGGCTGAGGGTGAGGATGCTGGTGTGGGGCAAAAGGCTCCTGCTCTGCTCAAAGCCTCTTTAAAACTCCCAAAAGAACAAAGAGGCAAAAGTATGCATCCTCTCCCGCCATACCACTGCACCTTGAGGAGTTCCGGTGACTGGGCCTGCATGTGGGAATACCAAATAGCGAGCACACTACGTGTCCTGTGGAGGCGAGCATCCCGAGAGGACATGGAGATGACAGTAATTCAAGTCTGTGCAACCATGATCAATGGCCACCGCTCTACCTACAGTTGGGTTTGCCTGGAATGGTAGAATTTGGACAGGTAAGATCTTGTATGAGTCTGAGAAGATGGACAAACCCCTAGTAAGAAGAATACAGAGGGATAATCATGTGGAAGGTGTGGAGAGAAAAAGGGGAGCTGCATGTGCAGGAGGGAGGGGAAGACTGGAAGACTGAAGGTGCAAAGAGAGACAGAAGCCAACTCTGTGATGCTAGACTGGAGGCTCTGTGTTTAGGAAGTAGGGGCATCTACTGAAGATCTCCAAACAGAAGTCACATGGACGGCTGAGGCCCTCAAAGGTGGGCATCCTCGAGAGCATGTGCTAACCACACAGAGTGACAACACCAGGAGAGGACACCGAGAGGGGGAAAGTACCCGTGGCCATTCCAGCTGGATCCCCCCAGGGATGCAGACCTCTCCTCAGTCTCTCAGCCTGGTCTTACAGCCAAACGGACCCTGGGAATGCCCTTGCATCTCCCTAGAACCCCTGGCTACTGATGCTCCCTGAAAATGGAGCTGCAGTGTGCTAGCTCATCTGCTGAGACTAGACACAGGCATGGGCTGATACACTTTGCCATGGGTCTGAATAAGAGTTAAGAGGGCCAAAGGATTTTTACAAGATCAAGAACAAAATTTTTACTCAACTAACAAGAGTTATTACATTATTTTTTTTAATACAAAGGTCTATTTGAAAAAGAATAAAGCTCCTGTCACTAAAGAATTTAAAAATGGGCTAGACAGATGGGTGGCTGCCAGACTTGGGCAATTCTGACTTGGAAATAGTCTAAAAATACACACTCCTAGTCAGGGAGGGAGATGATACGGAATGATGATGATGATGACATATCTCTTGAAAATGCTATAATATAGCTAGCAAGATGGCTCAGCATGTAAAGCGCTGTCTATGCAGGCCTGAAGAGCAAAGCTCAGTCTAGGACCCGATAAAACACAGGAGAACTGCCCAGAAAGCTACACATTCAAATGTTATCCAAAAATGAATCCGATGGTCACTTTGGGTTAGGGGCCACAAGGCTAAATGAGTATCTCTCTATAATGGGATGTTATCTGAAACAAACCAATTAAATGTTTTGAAAAGATCCTCTTGTAAAGGATTGGCTTCTAGCTGCCCCTCCAAGTCCCTGCCACATACAGATGAATCTGGATACAGAATAACTGCATCCAGAGAATGTTCTGTGCTGATAGAATATCCTCTCCTCGCACTGCATAACCCAGCAGCCAGCAGCCGACCCCTGGGCACTGCAGATGGAGATAGGGCTCATGTCATTTCAACTTAGGTAACTACATCTGAGGACATAAGAACTGTGCTCATATTGGCCAGAGAGGTTTCTTCAGAATAGGACTTATGTGCTCAACTATGGAATCCAGGGGTCAAAACTCTGACCCCACTCCTTCTACTCCTCTACAGCCTGAAGACAGGATGATTAAGTCCAACAAAAACAGTAAGAGAGGAGAAATCTTATGTTCCCAGGGCTTGAAGTACAAGAAACAAAGAGCCTAAACAAAGACTCCCAAAAGAGGACTTTGAAACCCTTTTTCTCCCTAGAAAGACAATTCAACACCTGCCCTAGGCAGTCCAACATCCTACCAGCAAGGGGCCCTCGTTCCAAAGGACGACCCAGAAGAGCCTTGGAGGACCAAAGCTGGGACCTCAATGCTGGCTTGCCCTGGAATTCTGGGGTTGTGTCGAAGTACAGAAAGCTAAGACAAAGGAAATTAATCTGAGCAAAGAAATAAAGGAAATTAGTTAAGTCCTCGACTTTTCCAAGTCTCACAAAGTTTTCATCATGAAAATATATCATCTCTACATTTCCAAATACAACTGGACTCCTGCCCAGCTTCAGCCCAGAGGCTAAAATCAAACATGACCAAATTCCACATTGACATAAGTGATTGTTCAAGCTTTGATCTCTCTGCCTCACACACATTGCTTATGCACACAGTCCACATCTACCAAGAAGGTGGTTACTGGAGTTGAGAAACAATGGCTGCTTCGACCTTACGAAGTACCACATGAGCCCAGATGCAGGTGGCAGGAAGGGAGGGCATCAGGGCCCACGTGTTCCATTCAGACAGCCTTCACCGTCCAAGGAGGGCCAACAACCTTCCAAGAGTGAGCAGGCACATGGAGAGCACAGATAGAAGCCTTCTCAAGACCCTCAGGCCAAGTCACGGCTACTTCCCTCTCTAGAGACACAGCTGGCCTGCTGCAAGGACAGGCTCTCAGAGGAGGAGAAGGGCGGAAAGTGTAGACAGGAAAGAAAGTCCTAAAAAGACTACATAAGAGAAAGACGGGGAGGTGGAGGCGGACAACGGACAACAAATTATCTAAGACTACACTTTTTTTTTTACGTTTACTGGAAGATGGGTTTTTTCCTACTTCTTACTCTATAAAAAGAAAAAAGAGAGAAGACTGTTGCAACTTCCTTTTGTCTCAGCACAGGCTTAGGAAGAAACCAGGCCTAACCCATTGCTTCACTCTCTCAACTGTATTAACGGACGGCCGACCTTCCTTCCGCAGCCCTGCCCTCTGCGCCCCACGTGCTGAGATGACAGGGCTGGGCCCTGGTGGGCCTCCACCTATAAGCCTAGTGGAGGACTCTGAGGCCCAAGGAGGGAGGAAAAACCTCCACTGCTTCAACTCCAGCCCAGCACTCCTTAGGGCTCTCACTCCACTCCAGCTCTTTAGAACAGTCAATTCACCAGAAACATTCTTTCCTTGGTCCAACAAAGGGGAGCAGCCTGCAGTACCACTCACTTCCTAGACACCAGCTCCTGTCGAGAGATTCACCCGTATCCTCCACAGACTGGATCGGATATGTGTCCACGTAATGTTCTGGGCTGCACCATGAAGTGATCCCACCTCAACCCACCCTGTCGTAGGGAGCCACTCATGTGTCTGTTTCCTTTCCTGGCTACCTGTGGTCCTTTCTCTACCACCTATCTAGCACCTGCTCCCTGACCTTTCCATTGATTCATTAATAAAACTAAGAAGTGGAGGGGGATCTAGATTGGAGGGTAGACTATAGAGTGGCCACGCTTTTTCTCATTGATTTAATACACTCTGTATAAAACTGTAAACTCCTAAGACAAGGCCCATGAACCACCCTTATTATTATAGCAATTTGTACAAATAAGCACTCATGAATATTAAAAACAGAACATTGGTTGCTAGGACACCTATGTTCTGAATTATAATGGAACCACGGAAGAACTCCTCAGAGGCAGAACTGGGAACCACAAAAGGACCAGGTTTTACTTAGGCACTCTCAGAGCCCAGCAAGGTAGTCCATACTGGCTATCTCAGCGCCCAGGATATCAAAGCAGAAAGACCACAACTTTGAGGGCAGCTCAAGCTACATAGTGAAACCCTGTGTCAAAAAAGAAAAAGGGAGGGAAAAGGTTAGAGTTAAGTATGTCCATCGTCTATTGCTTCTGGCCATGGCTATTCCTTCTGTCTGATATACCCTCTGCTACCAAGCACATTTCAGATTCACTCATGAGTCACCTCCTCCTGGAAGCTTTTCCTAACCTGTCAATTAAAACTAAAACAGCAGACTGGAGAGATGGCTCAGCAGCTAAGACCACTCACTGCTCTTCCAAAGGACCTGGGTCACAACCACAAGTAACTCCAGTTCTAGAGGATCCGACACCCTCTTTGTGGGTACCACATGTACATGGTACACAGTCATCTAGGCAGACAAAACGTCCATATACATAAAAATAAGTTTTAAAAAATTAATATGAGCATAGACAATAGAACACCACACACAAAGAGACAGAGGAACAGTGACTCCTGGCATTTCAGATACTCATCCCTTTTTATTTTCTACTCTGTGCCCACTAATATCTAACAAGTTGTATCATTTAATTAGTGTGCTCCATCTTTCCGTACAGGAATACAAGCCCCCTGAAGATAAGATTGGTCTTTGTCTGTTTTATAAGCTGCTATGTCCCCAGAACCTAAAATAATGCTTAGCACTTGGTGTTCAATAACTGCTAATGAGTTAATTGCTCTGAACATGCTTCTTCTTCTGTAAAAAACTGACTGACTTTGTGTTCCACTGCAAGGTCTAACAGCATGATGCACGGGTGCACAGCATCTGCTGCATTGCCCATCCACGTACCTAATACCATTGCAAGGACTAACAAGAGCGTGCACAGCATCGGCTGCATTGTCCATCCATCACACCTGCTCGATAAGAACTTGTTATTAATCTAAGAGCCCCTAGAGCAGCTGAGCTTCCCACAGAGGTCTGAATGACAGAAGGATGACATGAATCAAAGCCAGCATGTGGCTCTGATGTAGCCAAGGGAGGCTACAAAAGTAGTTCTTGGCACTGCTAATTTTCTTTTTCTTACTTACATCTTATGGAGGTGGGGGGTAAGAAACACACATGCCACAGCACACATGTGAGGTCTGATGATCAAACTTAAGTGAGGCTTAGCAGGGTACCCAGCGAGCCATCTCACCAAATCTAATTAATTCAGTTATTCTGGATCTGGGGGGATGGGGAAAATGGAAAATTACCCCAAGGCAAACCCTGCTTAGAAATACAGGATCTAAATACACTGCTAAAACAAGAACGAACACACACACGCGCGCGCGCTACATCTTGAAGCCTCCAACCTCCTCTCATCTCGAAGCAGAGAGGTGTAAACCCAAGGGATAACAAAGGTCACTTTCCCATTCCATGCTAATCCAGACATCTGGGCCCCCTGATGGCCAGTCAGCAGGGGAGCCAGGAGGCATCGTGGGGGAAAGCAAACATTTACAAACACTGGGCGAGTGAATAAAAAGACTACAACCAAGAGGAGGGTAACATAACCCTGGCCTGCCACAACAACAACACTGGTTGAGAATGGCTCCCTGGATAGCTCTCTCTACACTTCTTTCCCGGCATCAAGTCACTTTCCCAGCAATGATTTGTAGTAACAAGGATGGAGAGGCAGGCATTCAGTGCACAAGTGTTATAAGTCAAGTCTGAGCCTTCCGATTTACAGAGAAACTGAGGGAAATCCAAACATGGCTTAGGACTTGCTCGGGGCCGCAATGGTAGGACTGGAAGCCAGGTCTCTTGGGTTCTGTCTCCCATGCAAGCTTCAGGACATGGGAGATAAGTGGCCCCATGAGATTGAAAGCTCTGACCTCAGAGCCTGCAGTGTGACGCTCACCGCTGGTCTGTCTTGCGACACACGGGCATAAGGCCAGCGGACAGAAAACACTGGTCTGCATCTATGTCCCTGCTGTGGGTCTAGAGCTAGCCAAGAACTGTCGGGAAGTTGGCACACTTCACATGTATGACGGGAGGATCTTCTTCACAGAGAAGACAGTGAGGGCCCCTAGAGCAGCAAGAGGGGAGGGCTAGCCATTAACTCTCGTAATTCTCGTGTTAAGAATAAGAATCCCACCAATGGAAACACAAGGTACCCGCTTGAATCAGAAGAACTGAGTGGCTGGACGAAGAATCACTCAGAAGATGACCCTGGAGCCTCTGCCAGGAGACAGCAGGGCCTCATACCGACAGCCGAAGGCTTTCCTATGCTCCCAGCTAGATCTCAGAGCCCAGCCAGCACTGTCCCATCTGAGTTTGACCACTAATCCGATCCTAAATTTTGTTTTTAATGAGAGCATCAAGTCGCTATGCTGGTGAGAGGGGTCAATGGATAAAGGTGTCCGCTGCCAGACCTGGCGACCTTAGCTCAGCCCAAGGAACAGAGAAAGTGGAAGGAAAGACACCACAGGCACACACATGCATGAATATATACTAAATAAATAAGTGCTTTAGAAATTTAAAAAGGAAAAAGATATAAAAAACAAAAACAAAAAAAAAAACAAAAAACAGATAGCCGGGCGGTGGTGGCGCATGCCTTTAATCCCAGCATTTGGGAGGCAGAGGCAGGCGGATTTCTGAGTTCGAGGCCAGCCTGGTCTACAGAGTGAGTTCCAGGACAGCCAGGGCTACATAGAGAAACCCTGTCCAAAAAAAAAAAAAAAGAAAAGAAAAATGTAGGTTTCCAAGGAATCAAGGAATTAACTACCTAATCTAGTCCTGGAACCAAACATCTTGCCCATGGAGAAATAAATACACTTAAGATGTTTAGTAACAGGTAAGGATCTCTTCCATTTGATAGAAAGGGTTACATTTTTTCTAGTTCCTTTTGTGGGACAGAAGGAGCAGGAAAGAGTTCTAGGGATGGAACCCAGAGCCCTTTGCATACACACTAAGCACACACTCTGCTAGTGAGCGATGCCTCAGCTTCAGGACTCACTTGGGTATGAAAGACTAGCCTCTGTAAGGTACAGAAAAAGCCACTATAGTTCGAAGGGGGGAAAGGGGCGACAGGAGGGGACAAAGAAGATACAGAGATGGAGGCGAAGGAATGGGAATAGGAGAATAACAAGTAAATAGTCAAACCAGAGGGGCTGATTAGACCCAGGCCTGGGAAACATCTGCCTAAGTCATTATAACAGGCAAGCAGAAGGAACCCAATGGGGAAGCTGTATGACCACAGCTGGGCTGTAGACAGACTAAACCACAAAGCTCAGTACTGAGCGGGACCCCCATCCCACTGCTGACTGGTCTCAGCGTCGGCCTCGGTACTTTACTGTCCCCGTGCTCCTCCTCACTTCTCTCTATTCCTTCTTGTCTACTTCACCTCAACTCAATCTTATTTCCTTTCAAAGAGTCTGAGGCAAGGTGACTGAGTCCACAACATGAGCGAGTGTGAGATCCAAGTGAGGAGTGCAGTCCCTCCTTTCTAACAGCACAGAGGAGGCGGGAAAGCAAGCAGGGAGCAGCTGAAGCTCCTGAGCATCCCAGCCTGCTCTGTGGGACAGCATGATGGTTATGAGCCTGGCCTCTGAGAGGGATACCGAGCGTTCCGTAGGAAGTTAACCAAAGAACATGGTACATTCTGCTCTCTCGCTGTGCCCCAGATGCCAGTAAAGGCATGAGATACCCCTTTATGAGCCTAGCCTCTCCAATACCACTCCAGGGCACAGCGAGAGGTGGTCCCTACCTCTACCTGCATTCCTAGGATGCTCTGAGTTCCTTCCACACTTGTCCCTGGCCATCCTCTGCTCTCTCACTGCAAGAGAGCTCCACAGATGCTAGGCATGGCCAGCAACCTGCAGACTCTTCCTTTCGTGTCTTCCCTCCCCAGCTCCGGCAAAGCCTGCTCCTATTAGCTTTCTCCTAAGAATGGGAGGCTAAGGATGAAGGCTTCTATGGGAAAGAGAGAAAGCCTGCTATTCTGAGGACAGGGGCCCCTTCTGTCTCAGTTAAAAATAAAACTCTTACCAACTATACCCAGCTCCTCCCATCTAGACACTAAGGGGCTGATGTGGAACAAATGAAGCCCTGGGGACAGCAGACCAGAGAGGACAGGTAGTTAACTCCACTGAGGCAGAGGACTTGTCAAGTCCTATCTCTTGGCTCCCAACCCTCATCCCACATACCCTTGCCCCTCAAATACACCTTGATTCCAGGAAACAGACAAAGAACATGGATCTGAGCCATGGCTTGTAACAACACTTGTCCAAGGACTGGAACTCTCAGTTGGAAGTGAAGGAGAGATCCTGCCTTTCGTCCCCAGCTAAGAGACATTCTAGCCCACAGCTTCCTCATCTTGCTCCACAGAAGCCCTAGCAGTTAGAGAAAGAGGATACACCTAGACGATACCTCTGCCACTGTAGTGAGAAAATAAAAGGCCTTCCGCCCTTGGTGTCCTTCTTAGGTGGCTGAGCTAGGAGGCCCTGGCCCAACTCAGCAAGGAGGTACTGAGAAGGCCAGGGCCCAGTTACTCCTGGAAGTCAATATAATGAGGTCATACTTCAGGATGTGGTAACATGAGGCTACACACTGTGGGGTGCAGAGTGTAACTCAGGAATAGGGCAAGAGGACAAAGACGCAGCAAACTCAGTCCCAGGCCAGACAGGGTAGGCACTGGGGGCAGACGCATACCCACAGGCAAGAGCTAAGAAGCAGGCAAACATAGCAGAAGGCCTAACCATCTAAAACCTTGCTTGCCATCACTGTCTGGCCCTCTCCTGCCTGGGGAATGGCAAGGCAGTCCCTTGGAGCCTTTGTCCAAGTGAATCAATACACCTGAGAAGCAACCTCTTACCTTGCCCTCAGTACAGAGATTTGCCCCAACTCCCCACCAAGCTCAGGCTGGAAGGGGAAAGGGCACAGAAGGAGGGCACAGGTGAAAAATGAGATAAACAGTTCAGTGTGTGGCAAGAAGACCTGGGCCAGATACCAGAGCCTGGGTATGAAGAGAGAAGTGCAGCGTGGCCAGTTTATTTTTAGACACTGAGACAGAGGTTGCATATCAGTCCTGGGCCAGGCTGTTAATGGCCAGTGCGGTCTGGAAGGCTCCTAATAACACGGGTAGTCAAAATGCCATCAAAGGGACCAACTCAGTCACCTGCCCTAAAACAGATGGAGGGCAAGAAGCTCCAAGAGAAGCAGGGGCAGCAGAGGCATAAGCCGGGAAGAGTCCTCTGGATTCCCTCTCCCTCCCCAGGATAAAAGATAGGTTAACTCTGCTTCAGTCAGAAGGACTCACCTAGGAGCTAAACAAGAAAGGCGTCAGCCGCAGAGCTCCCTCCCATACCCAGCACTGCTACCTGCAGCCACCACTCTCACCTCCCAGAGGAGTCCAAACTAGTCAGGCACTAGTCAGGAGATGCCTGAAGCTATCCCTCAAGAATAAGATGCCCTTGCATGTGATCCTTCTGGAGCGCTCAAGTTCCCAGTGATAACAAACATGTAGCTTTTCTGATCTTAAAGGGGAATGTCCCATACAAATAGAAGCTGACCTTGAGCTAAGTCCGAAGCTCCACCACCTCCCAGCTGGCATACGGAGATGTTTACTGGACCACAGAATAAAGTCTCCAAGAACACGGCAATGCCAGAGGCCAAGCCCAACCTCATGATCCCTCCTCCTCTGTCTTCCTCCTCCAAACAAATCAGGACAGCCTAGCACACAGGATGCCATATACAAGCTGAACCACAGGCGGAGAAGGCAGACTCCTCCAGATGTGCCCTCCCCACTTGCTTCCTTAATAGCCAGGCCTCTCTGCAGGCCAGTGGACCAACACAGAGATCCTACCATCTTCATCAACTCTGGGGACCGGTCCCCATTTACGGGCTCAGAACAGCCCTTGCGGCGCGTTATGGAGACTGTGGCTGAACTAAAAGGCACGTGTCTGAGTGAACGATGTCTAATGCCAAGCCGAACACTAGCCAGCAATAAGATCGTGTGGCTACAACTCAGCCATACCCCCAAGTCAGGTGCCCCTATGTAGAGCACAGCCTTAACAGATTATCACAGTGGCCTCTCAATGTCCCAATGACTTCAAATGGCAAAGAGTCTGAGGAAGGAAAAGAAGGAACCCCCATCACCACCTTGCACCCCGCTCCGCTAAGATTCTTTAATTTCAAGGCAAGAACTGGCACAGGCTGTCCTCTCTACTGAGCCGCAAGCTGGAACACTTTCTAAGCTCTCATGTCAGAGAAACCAGCCGGTCAGTAAAGATTATCAGTTGGCGGGACACGTTACACCTAGCAGAGCGTATCCGCGCTGGCCCAGGTACTGTCCAATCATTCAACACACAGAGAGTCAGCAACTATCTCTCCTGCCCTTGGGGTCTGGGACCCAGCACAGTCTCTTCTACTACACTGCACACTGCCATAGCTTGCCAATTCTCAGTCAAAGCCACACAATTAGTTAGTAGGGCATAAAACCTAGACCATTTGATAGTCTACTGTTGGTTTTTGTTGCTGTTACTGTTTAGTTTTGAGTTTTTACTTTTTTTTATCTAAAAACAGGTCCATCTCTATTTATATTTGAACTTATGTATGAACTTATATACTTCAAAATAAAAAATATTAGTGTTAAAGATCCTAAGGGGTCCTAGTGATTAGAAAAGGCCCTTCAGTCTTACTGGTGTAACGGTATCTAGCTGTTCCAGCATGACCCTTTTTCCCTACCAACGCCCCCATTTACAAGAGGGGATATGTGAAAAGCTCCTTGTGAGAAGGTCAGGGAGCTGAGTTTGAGGCTGCCGGGTCTTCAGTACCAGCATCACTTCCCGCTGGCAACCAAACCGCCTATGAAACGTACACCAAGAGCAGGTTCCACAGCATACGGCTCCACTGCCCCCAAGCAAGCAAGATGTCGGGACACACCACAGAGCCTTTCCGCAGCAGCCCAGCCTCTTCCTCAATGGGATGGAGGAGGTGACAAGATGACCAAGGAGTATCCAGTATTACTCAACTATCAAGAGCTGTTGCAGCCCATACAAGTATCCCCTGCCTACTCACCTCTATCCAAGGCACAGAACCACACAAAAGATGGGGGGGGGGGGGGGACTGAGTCCTCAACATGACCCGTGGGAGGGTGTGAAACAGAGAGGAAGCAGGACAGTAAACACTACTGTACCACAAAAACAACCAGGGAGAGCAACGGTTCCAAGCAAAGCAGGCCTGCTCCGGCACCTCAAAACTACTCAGACCTAGGAGCTGGGACCTGCCCACCTTAGATGCCATGCCCTCTGCCCTCCAGCACAGTCCCTCACATCCTTGGTTCCCGAAGAGAACCAGAGCATGACTCCACCTCCAGTCCCAGGATTTGGCTCCTGTTCCCACTCTCACTCCTGCTCCACTGATTACATCCCAATTCCTGTCTTTCTAACCCATGGGTAGCCATACCTTCATCCTTCGTCGGAAAAGAGCACTTTGTTTCCCAGGCCCCACCACCACCACCAATATGTGGCCCTGAGGCCTGGTGATGGTTTTTCTCCTTACTCCCTCACTTATAGACACTCAACCATAACTTTAACTACAGAGTTTTCAGATTCTGTGAAAGTCCAAAATTCACAAATGAAAAGGGACCACTGGAACATTAACCTACTTCTAATCCTGCATCAAGAGAGATCCAGAGCCCTGCTTCAGTAGAGAGGTTAAGACCACACCTGGATGGCATGCCTGCGGCCATAGTCCAAAAGTAGTCTCTGAAGGCCTTTCTGTCCAAGTCTACAAACCCCAACTTCAATGTTGCCAACCCACCTCCCCAAAACAAAACACTTAAAGCTGATTTAACCTCAAGACCAGTCAGTTCTGAGCTTCTAGCCCCACTGCTCCTGACCTACTTGGTCTCCTGCTCTTCCCCTCAGCTCTAGTCACAGCCAGTTTCAAGACTTCTGGCAGACCCATTCATTCCTCAGAGGCCCGACAAGTTCCCAATGCCATCAGCCAAGGCTTGCCTTGGCATCAGCCATCCACCCTCGCAAATGTCCATCTTTCAGAATCCCTCTATTCCTGGTCACACAATTCGGCCCCCAGGCCAGCAATGTCCAGTAGTCTTTCCTTCGAGACTCGGACAGTCTTCTGAGTGTTCAAACTGTGGCTGGCAACTGCGGTTTTCATTTGGTTTTATGCCTGCATGCTGGCTACTTTTATACAAACAGCCGTCTATACAAAGGATGTCTACCGTATTTGACAGTGCTGCCCTAGCCGGCATTTACTGATCTTGCCTTCTCCAAATAGATTTCTTGGCCCCAAACATTTTATAGGGCATTAACACCTCTACCTTCTAGCCTAATAAACATATGGTAAATGCTCCACAAACGGTCAACTCCCTGTGGAACCAAACTGGACGGCATGATCGTGAGACTTTCCTCACCTCGTGTTTCCATCCAGCAAATGTCAAGCCGCGACTGCCCCCTGCCAGCCACACTATCAGGTCATCTCTCCAGTGAGGACACAGAATGAGGACATTACTGGAGAGGGGTGGGGTGGGGGCACAGGCAGTGAGAGAGGGAGGGCTGGTGTTGCCCTTCCACAATGTCCAGGAAAACGGTGAGAGGTCCTAATCTCTCCGTCATGTTACCGAAAGCAGCTACGTCACTGTGGCACTTAAGTGACCTGGTGAGAGAGGCGCACTGGAGAAAAGGGAGAAACTACAGGACCTTGCTATCCCCTGTCTACGCAATGGAAAGATAAACAGAGATAAGTTATGACAACATTCCGTATTCTGTAAAGCAATAACGCGCTCCACCTAATCTCAACAGCGGAATTAGACAATAATACGAGCTTTAATTAAATTTGCTCAGCTAATACCTAAGCGTTGCCATGACACAGTGAGGCAGAATATAGCCATGTAACCCATGGGGAAGACAGACAGCCCATACACAGATGGACTGAGACTAGGTGTCCCTACCAAAGAAATTACAGGATCCTCAAAGAGTAATAGGATGTCTATCACAAACTCCCTAATGGGAGATGAGGGGACTTGTTATACATCCAAAACTCAAGGAACTGCGGGCTTAGAAGCTGCCTCTCCAACTTTAGTAAATGCAGCTGAAAGTTGGTGGTATACATCCACCACTGTCCTCAGGCCAACAAATGGGGTCAATAGGTAAGAGCAGCTCTTCAGATCCAGGCATGCTAAAACAGCAAACGGATGCTTGTCTGTCAATACTACTGTAGTTACAAGTACAGCAGGGCCTGAGACTAGGAAACAGAAGAACTGGGTTCAGTTCCCGCCTCCATCAAGTGAATGGCAAGAATTACTGCTTGAATTGGGCAAGTTGTGCTTTCCTTCTGGGCCCCGGTTTTCTCATCAAGTAAATGAATGTGTTGGATGATGATGATCTCTCAACTGGCTTCTAACTGACTGGAAGTGTGTGCATGACTCAGAGGCTAGCAAGCAGGGGTGAGGAAGCAAGGTGACAGCCATCGTCCACCAGAAGCATCTAAGCATCCGCTTTCCCAAGAAGATAAAGGAAAGCAGCGGGACCAGCTGGTTCCTTTATCTATTAATCCTTAGTTTATGTGTACGGGTGTTTTGCTTGCGTGCGTGTATCAAGCGCATACTGTGAACACAGAGGACAGAAAGGGTATCAGAGCTCCTGGATCTAGAGTCATGGGTAGGTGTTACCCACCTGAGCCCTCCGAAAAAGCAGCCAATGTTCCTTACTCACCGCTGAGCCATCCTTGGATTGGTTTCTTTAAAGCTCTGGTATCACTTAATAGAACAAAGAGCAGAGCCTATGAGCAGCCTTCATTCCCCATCACTCAGGACTACAAGACAGCCTTCTAAAACCCCACAGTGCCCACACTGGGTGCTATGTCCCTCGGCATGGAGTCGGTACACTCTACAGAGCACAAGTCTCTTCTTAGCATGCAAAGGGATCATCAACCCAGCCCATTCCACTGCATCCTCTCCCCGTGCTGCCCATAAAAAGGCTCCTTGTGTTGAAATCATTTTACTACTCAGCAACAAAAGTTTTTAAAGTGTTAAGACGTAGGAATCTTGGTGGTGCGTTGTCACTAAAACAGGATTTCTTTTAACCAGATTCCCTCAAGGCTGCGATCATGTCTTAGCCAATATTTGGGTATGCAAATGCTGTTGACGGCGCGGCTGCCACCCTCCAAACATCTTGGCTCTCCTTTCTTCCTCTACTACCAAATCTCAACACGAAGATGTACTCGAAATCTGCAATTTACCAGCTGAGTCAGTCTCGAAGATCTAAGGAGCAGGCTGCTTGTCAAAACAGACCGACTCCTGTCTTCACCCACTTCTGACTAGAGGAGGGTAAGCACGAAGGCTGTTTAATGTGCGACTACGTTCCTTCCTTTCAAAACTATTCAAAGGAGAAAACGTACACGAACTTCTGTTAACAGAGACCAGCATCTGAATTGACGGCCGAGAGCACTTCAGAGGACAGTGTACGCATTCAATCAGAATAGGGAGGGGTGACGTGGGGGTTTTGTTGTTGTTGTTGTTGTGAGGTCTTTATACTGTGTTCCAACTATGAAAGAGAATGAATAGCTAGCATCCCCAGTCTGCTGCTGGGTAAAGGCAGATGGCATCGAAGAGGAAAGAGAGAGAGAGAGAGAGAGAGAGAGAGAGAGAGAGAGAGAGAGAGAGAGAGAGAGAGATATCTTTCCGGGAAAGAGCATCTGTCATTTCCTCAACAATAAAGTTAACTGTGGTCAAACTGTTCCCTTGCCTCCAGTCCCCAAGGTCAGAGCCACCGTTCAACCCAATCAACTCCTTTCCTTGCTTAGCTACTAATAGGGAAAGGAAAGTGGGAAGTACATCAGTATTTAAGGCACTGCTTACAAGTCCCTCCCCAGCATTCACACCGAGCAACCACCCCCAAGAGCTTATAGTTTGCTTTGGTTTGGTTTGGTTTTTTTTAATGTGATGTTGAGGGTGGTAACAACAAAAACATCATAAAAACTGAACTTATTTTCCCCCCTACAAAGTACTAGGTTTTGGTCCCGCGCTGACCCATAACTCAATCTATCTGTACTCTAAATTAGCTGAAACAAAACAAGTTGTGTGGGCTGAAGGGGAAGAGAAAAATATAACACAGGAAGTAGTTTGCTCCTCCAATCATTGTGACACCCCAGAGAAAGAAACCTGACAAGTGACCTTTAGAGACATGGTGTAACCTGAAACCCTTGAGAGAAGAAAAGTTTGCAGTGACCCTGAATGACAGACTCCCGGGCTTCCTTAGGACCTTCTGGAATCTCTATTCTCCGCTACCAGCTACCACGACAGAAGCAGAGACAGACAGACCTCCAGAGATGAAGCGTGGGTTTCCCAAATGCAAGAACAGTATTTCCTGCCTTTGAGTCTCCAGCTACCAGGGACCAGTTTACCAGCCCCGGGCCAAGCCTGGCTTACAGACAAGGTTTCCTACGGTGGAGGGAGCAAATGGAAACCGCGCGCGGCGGCGCAGCCTAAGGGGCAGCGCAGGCCAGGCGCTGGCGGTTCCAGACAATCGCGGGGCACGGAGGCGGGGTCCCCAGTCTCCAAGCGCCCCGCCGACGCGCCCCGCCGCGGCGCGCGGACCTCGCGAGGCCGAGGAGAGCGAAGTCACATTCCGGCTCCCAAATAAGGAGTAGGGTTAAGGAAACCTCAGAGGGCGAACTTCTCCAAACCGACCGACCAACCAGCTCAATGAGTAAAGGGGCCTTTTGTGCCCGCAGAAAGGAAGGAGGGAGGGAGGAGGAGGCCACCGTGTCCTCGGCGCCGGGTGAAGCGAGCAGAGGCCGTCCGGGACCCGAGCGTGGCCTCCCGCCCGGCTGGATCCCGCTCACGCCCCAACATGGCAGTCCCCCGTGAGTCCTCTCGGGGTGCCGGCCACTCGCGGGGGTGACCGGAAGCTGCACCGGATCCCAGCGCGATCCCGGGCGGCCCAGACTTACCTTGAGGGCGAATTTCTGCTGGGTCCTCTTGTCGAAGATCCGCAGCACCTTCCCGTTGATGCCCAGGCCAAGCACTTGGCTGGTGACCTTGTAGTCGTCGGTGATGGCGTTCTTTCGGATCTGCAGGCCCGACTTGACGTGGAACTGGGGGAACGGCGGCGGCGGCGGCTGAGGCTGGGCCGGGGCGGGCGGCGGCGGCGGGCTGGGGAACGGCGCCGGCGGAGTCTGGCCGGGAGAGCCCGACAGCATGGTGTCCGGCGACTCGCGCGCGGAGGCAGGGGCCGCGGCCGCCCCCTCCTCCGGCTCGGGCCCGGGTCCCCGCCACGCCCCGCCCGGCGGCGAAGTTTGCTCCGGGCTGGAGCCGGCTGCCCCGCCCCGGCCCGGCTCCAGGCTCGGCGGCTCGCGGGGCCCCGTGGGTCCCGCTGTGCGCCGCGGGCGCCCACCAGCCCTGCTCCCTCCCTCCCCGGAGACGTGCGCTCCGGGGAACGCGGGACGCCGGGGCCCGGCCGGAGGAATCGCCGCGCCGAGAAGTAGCAGCCCGGGGGCGGCGGCCGCGTCACGGGCTGCTCGGCGTCCTGGGCTAGTCCTTAAAGGGGAGGATGGGGGGGGGGGCTGGGGGGGGGGGGACGAGGCGTGCACGTGGGGGAGGGGTGGGCCTTAAAGGGGAGGAAGTCCAGTGGCGGGAGAGCACGGGGACTCCGAGCTTGCAAGCCCCGAGAGAGCGCCGAGAGATCCAGAGGGAAAGGGAGGAGGGCAAAAAAAAAAAAAAAAAGTTGCTGGACCATTCAAACAAAAACCTCACTTCTCCAGCTGCTTGGAGCTAGAAGACAGACAGGTCATCGGAGAATTTGAGGAGGAGGTGTATTTTGAAAGAAACGGATAATTGATAAGAATCTTCCTACGTGGACCCTGGGGGTGGGAGTGGGGGTGGGGGTACCCCGGCAGTGCGAGAATCCGGGGACCAGGGGCGGGGGGTAACAGAGACTATTCATCCTAGGATCAGGTGTCAGGCAATCGAAACGATTTCCCATAACGTACTTGTGAGTTTTACTTTTTTTTTTTTCCCCCTCTCATGGACTTACTGGGTTTCGGTGAGAATGTATTGCTGTGTTATCACAAACAATTTAGTTATTATGTATTTGAACATTTTTTATGTAAACCCAAAATGATCCAAGATAGGAAAGGGATGGGGCACTATAGCCGCCTGTAATCCGGGCTATAAGCAGGAGACTGAAGCAGGAGGATGACAAGTCATAGGGCCAGCCTGAACAACAAAAGACAGACTCCATCTCAAAATACCCACAAACTTCATGTCTCCCTGGGAGGTACACCTATACCTTCGTGTTCTGAATTCATTGAGATTATAGAGCCCCGGGAAGGGCTGGGGAATGGTTCTAGGGTTGGAGAAATAACCAATAAGTAGTCCTGAAGCAACCTAGTTCTAGTACAAGTCTGTGAGGAAAACGGGCCTAACTGGCCTGTGGCACAGCTGAGATCCACAAGGGTTTGACTGTTAACAGCGGATAAGAAGTGAGGCAAAGGAACAAAACAGATACATAGCTCAGGTTTACTTACTAATACAGGCAAATTAAAAGATGAGACCTGGCCCATGGCCACACAAAGTCTTTAATATGTCTGGACAAAACTCTGGAGATGAGACAGTGTCCTGAGAAAAGAGCATTGGAGGCATAGCCCAGAACCATCAGGCTCATTTGCTTCTCCCTGTTTAGACTGCCGGAAGACGGTTGTCCTAAGGAAGACAGAGATGAACAGGTGAAGGGCTGTAGTCCTCCTCTTGAGATCCTACAAAACTCACTATGGACCAAGGAGACAACTGGTCCCCTTTCAAGAAGCACTTTTTCAGTGCCCAATGCCCCTCGCTCGTGCCTGTGGTGATAATCCTAACCCAGGGGGATAGTTGCAGTAGCTGGATCCGCAGTGTGGCAGATACAGACCTGGGAATGGAAGGCAGATTAGCTCACTTCAGTCAGCAGCTGGATAGATTCCGTCCTCGTTGAAGACGGAGCTAGACAAGTCCTGGTTTCAAAGGCACTGCTGGAAGCCATGAAGATGCAGGTAAAGGAAGGAGCATGGGGATGAGGAAGTGTGGGGGGGGGGTGTCTCACCGGCCCCTGCAGAAAGTGTTCCCATCCCGACCACCTCAGTTCTGTATTGCCCCGTTTACCTACAGAGGGTCTTCAGGACTTTTCGTTGGCATCTAGCCATCACCTGTTTCTTTCCAGAGGCTAGATAGAGAATGAGCTATTCAGAGGCAGCAAGGCACAGTGCAAAACTACAAAGTAGAAATGAACAGAATCCGATTGTCCTAAGAAGGTGTGAGAGGTATACAAACCTTGGAAATAAAAATTTTCAATTCCCCGGGGCACCATACTGGGCTTCTCAGAAGAAGCCACTGACAGTTGGGCCTTTAGTCAATGATGACCCTGAACTTGGGAGAATAGATCCAGAGCTGAGTGAGACAGTCTCCTGGACACCTGGCTGGAGGAGATAACAGGGCCAGAGCTAAGCTGGTGTCTGGAATTCAAGGTCTCACCAAATATAATGAAACTAACTTAGCAGCCAATCAGAAGTGTACTAATGCCATTGTGTTGCCCCTACCAATCATATTAGAGATTATCTAATCCTTCTGGAAATTTCCCCTAGCCCTACATAAAAGGGGGCCTGCGAGCCCCTCAGGTCCTCACCATTTTGATGAGTGGTTGACCCCTGCATGCTGTTAATGTCTGCAGAATAAACGCTCTTTGCCTTTGCATACTATTTAAGTCTGGGGTCTTCCTTCAGTGACTCATAGTCCCTAACAGGTGCCGTAAGCAAACCAACCTTAGCACTCCTCTCTGGGAAAATGAGAACAATCCTAACCCTTCCATTTACAACTGAGGAGACATTAGATGTGACGGCACCCGTGCGAACTGTTCATAAAGCATACAGCATCAATTCTCATGAGGTATTACACACCACCATTCGTCAAGCATTGCTTCCGTGTTCATTGTTCTGTTCCCATTGCCTAGCAACCTGTTCCTGACACCGAGCGGCCTTCCTAAGTAAGGGGAATTCTGGGAAGATGCCTAAACCTGAGGTCTTAGGAATAATGGATCACAGAAGCCCTGCGGGGTGTTTCTCCTGGAGTTACAAAGGACAGATGGAGCTAGAGAGCACACAGGATGGCCAGAACACAACACACACACACACACACACACACACACACACACACACGCACAGCAAAAAAGTACACTCATGTGCACTCGGCTCCAAAGGACAAGGCATCAGGCACGGAACAGCATAAATGAGTAGCCATGAGCTGGGCCGTAGGATGAACCACAGGAAAAACACTACAAGAGACCCAGAACCTTCCATTCAAACACTGGCCAGCCACGTGACCTCGCAAAAGTCCCTTCCCCCCCCCCCCCCCCCAGTTCCTTCTTTCCTGTCTAAAAAAATAGTAGAGACGACATCTGTTCGGCCCACGTTATAGAGATATTATAAGGACAAAATCAAGCCCGGAGTCCTGCCTGTCTAACACCGAGCTCTCTCAGCCATCTGTAGTGAGCTACTTAAGCAATAGCTGGTCAGGATGTGTAAAAGTACTTCAGAAGTTGGAAGTCAGGTTAGAGGCTGTGGCTCAGAAATAGAGTATATGCTGATCATGTGCAAAGCCTGGGGCGTGAGACCCAGAAAAAGCATTACAAAGATGTAGGTAATCTATTTACAGAAAATAATAATGATAATAGGATTTATATTGACATGCAAATCAATATCATGTAATATAGTATATATGAAGACAATTCAAGGACCACAAGGATATAGACTTGCATCCGTTGCGGTCCCGGATTCGTGGCACATGTTTGCTGTTAGAGTGTTGGTCTCTGCATTTCTGATTTTATTAGGTTATCGGTCCTTAATCTTGCCACAGGTGCCTGTGGACCCACTACCCAAAACATGATTTCGGACTTGGACGACAGCGCGCACCTAAAGCATTGCGTCCTCAGACTGCCCTCCCTGTGTGTGTTACCCAGGGTGTGTCACCACCTGCACGCTCTGTTTACCTTTCCCGTGCTTTTCTTTTTATACAGTTTTAGTTGATAAAGACACGCTTAAAAGGGTCTTGAAAAGCTGGATAGAATGGTTTAAGCCTGCACCATGGAGGATGGCCGGAGAGGACCGGTGCAAACTCAAGGCCACTCTAGGCTACATCGTGAGCGTAGGGGAAGCCTGGCTATACAGCATGACTCTGTCTGTCTCAAACAAACCAAAAAAGAATTTTTTTAAATGATATAATTGATAAAGCTCAAAGTATCTTTTAAAAGAAGAGAAGCAGCCAGAGAATACTTTGTCAGCAAGATGTGGTTACAAGGTATTTGCTACCATCTCGTGGAGCTGCCAACAGCACAGGCAATGACAGGTGAGTGATGGTTCTATACCTACCAGGTGTTCAAGTTTCTTGCAACTTGGATTGTCTTGATTAAATCTCCCAAAGGTCTATAGCTGAGATTCCTAGTTGTCTTAGCCAATCAATGCCATTTTATTCTCCCACTGACAGTGACAGAGATCCAATATTTAGCCAAGTATATACCTGTCTAAATACAAAATTCACCTCCTGCCAGACAGTGATGGCACATGCCTTTAATCCCAGCACTTGGGAGGCAGAGGCAGGCGGATTTCTGAGTTCAGGGCCAGCCTGGTCTACAGAGTGAATTCCAGGACAGCCAGGACTACACAGAGAAACCCTGCCTCGAAAAGAAAAGAAAAGAAAAGAAAAGAAAAGAAAAGAAAAGAAAAGAAAAGAAAAACAAAATTCACCTCCAAATTTCTCTACGCCTGTTACAGCAGGTTCCTATGCACAATTTAAGTTCTATGCAGTGACCTACAAATTAAAGTGATGTAAAGAGAAATGTGTTTCCTCTGAGGTTAGAACATCCCATCTTGGAGGAGCACTCCATAAGACACGGGATGTTAAAACGAACATGAAATAACAGGATGCTTTAAGGGGAAGTGAGACATTCTGTCACATAGAGAAGCTCCTTCACACCAGAAGGAAAGGCTTCAGGAAGTCCCTGAAACTCCCTGACACACTAGATCCCTCCTTCTCTCAGCAGACATAGGTGTAAAGACTTCGGGGAGACACTATCAGAGAGGCTAAGTTGTCTAAAACAGGCTCAGATCGGCCAAGCTACTTGGAAGAAACAGACCGACCGGCCAACTGCCTGGAAGGGATGCAGATCAGCTGAATTGCCTGAAAAGGATGCTCTCTCCAGCCGACTGAGCTACTTGCACGTTAATAAATGAAGTCTGTCTTTCCAGTTTCCACGAGCTGCCTGCCACCCACCCCGGGGGTGATGCTGCTTTCTCCGAGTCATGTCTGCCCGTGTAGTAACCCCTTGCCCGTATGTCTGTAAAGTAACACCGATGAAACTCACTGATTAACCAGGTCGTCCTTTGGTGGTACCCTTGCTTTGGTCTGTCATTGGTTCCCTGTTTGGGGTGAATGGAGGTTTGTTGGGTTGCTACAGGAAGAGTATCGCAAAACACCCCCTCCTCTTTCCTCTTCCCTTTCCTGTCAACTAGAATGAAAGTCTCTGGCGATTGGGCAGCCCTCTTGGATCATGGAAATGAAGGCTGTACTTTGAGGGTGATGGACAAAAATGGCAAGAAACCCCATGTCCTAATGAACATAGATCAATAATTTCAGTTTTAAAATACTTACATAGATCTTTATAGAGACAACAAATGAGTGCTCTTCTTCTTCGAAGCACCTAGTGTTCTAGGTTTTCTATTACAGCAAGAGCTACCCTAGAATCCAACCCTATGTAATGTATATTGCTATTCGCAAATTTCTTTTCTATAAATGAGAAAGTGAGTGTAGAGAAATGACGTCATTGGGTTGTTCTTCCAGCCAAGGTCAGAACCAAGTCTTTCTGACTCACAGTCCAAACTTAGGACCCCTCTATAAATCCTGAGTAGACATATGCCCACGTATCCCTCTTGAGAGCCTTTTGGAGTGCCCAGCAAGAAAACACAACTGCTCGTGTATCACTAACCAAAGAGTGCCCTCCCCAATAGATGCGCACAAACAGCTCTTTTTGATGGAGCATACAGCCCTAGAGAGATGCACATGGCATGGTGAGGGAGGAAGGGGGCACCCTTGTAGCCATCCAGACTGACAGACTCAACTCTAGTGATAAATACCAAGATGCCATAGCCAAATGTCTACATGCTTCTCCCGTTCCTAAGCAAGAACATTCTAAAGGAGCATTAGCTAGAACCCCATTTTTGATCAACTTTAAATCTCGCAGACTTCCTTCCATCTTGGCCTATTATGTTTTTATAACATAAGTCAATATAGCTAGGGGGAGTGGTGGCAAACACCTTTAATCCCAACACTCGGGAGGCAGAAGCAGGAAGATCTCTGAGTGCAAGGCCAGCCCAGTCTACAGAGTGAGTTCTAGGATAGCCAGGGCTACACAGAGAAACCCTGTCTCAAAAAGCCAAAAAGAAAAGAAAAAAGAGAAGGAAAACCAAGGTCAATGGCTAGAGCCAATGACAGTATCTTTCCTCCAAAACTTCCCTAACCTTCAACTCAAACCACCAAGGAGTAAAAGTTTCCTATTTTATTCTGATGTGGTATGAACCACCATGGATAATGCGGCATGGAAACCTACGGAGGTCAGTTTCTTAGAATGTTCAGAGAGCTTCTCCAGGCAAGACCGAAACAACCACTGACTGACTGAAAGATAGGTGCACACAGATGGAGAAGCAGCTCTGTGTCTGTGGCTGGTATGGCTGACAGAT